>ANSM01005753.1:0-19326 GCA_000347735.1 Cercospora canescens BHU | reverse complement strand
CGTGACCGGCTCGCGCAGGATCGCGCTTTCCCACACGTCACAGACTCTTCGTTTGCATCTTTCAGCGCAGCACGCGCCCTCATCACTCTCTGCACTAGCTTGAAGATGAAGTCTGCACATTGACCTCCAGAATTCAGCAGCGGACAGCCCCGCCATGTCTGATGGCGGCAAGACCAAGAAGACAAGTGTAGGTAAGTACCCGAGCCTTCACTCCGCCACCGCCTGCTCTATCACCAGTTTGATGCCTGAGGCTTCCGTTCGTGACCATAAAACATCCAGTCTCCAAATAACATATTTCGCACAGGCTTTCATTTTGTAGCTGGCCTGGGATCTGGATGCGCCAGTGCTACTCTTCTCCAGCCCGCAGATCTACTCAAGACTCGAGTTCAACAATCGAACGCGGCATCACTTCGACAGGCTCTACGGAATGTCCTTGATGGACCGAATCCGATACGTTCGCTATGGCGCGGCACAACTCCTTCAGTGATCAGGACGGGCTTCGGTAGCGCATTGTATTTTGGGCTTCTCAACCAGATGAGAGAATATGTCTCTCGAATGCCTGTCATACCCGTGCCTGGGCTACCGTCTGCAGGCGTTGGAGCAGGTCAGAGTTCGTCAGTTCTTCCCAAAATCGGGAACGTGGCAAACCTCGCAACGGGGGCAGCAGCACGAGTCGCAGCGGGCTTCATCATGAATCCCGTCACGGTTCTCAAGGTCAGATACGAAAGTACGCACTACTCCTACACATCCATGGCCAGCGCCGCACGAGATATCATCCGTATCGAGGGTGCGCGTGGGTTCTTTGCGGGCTTTGGCGCTACTGCGGTGCGAGATGCGCCATATGCAGGCTTGTATGTTCTACTCTACGAGCAGTCCAAAGCCCAACTTGCAAAGCTATCGAAACTGGTGCCTGGACCGAATGGGGAACCTGGTGTTCGGAGCATGGGCAGTAACGCCACGATCAATTTCATGAGTGGCGTGGTTGCGGCGATGGCCGCGACTACATTGACAAATCCTTTCGATGCGATCAAGACTCGTTTGCAGATTGCTCCAGCAAAGTACAGGAATCTCGTGCAGGCCGCTCGAATAATGCTGGCGGAAGAAGGCGTTCGGAGCATGTTCTACGGGCTCAGCTTGCGGATAGGAAGGAAAGCTGTGAGCTCAGCTTTGACATGGACTGTGTATGAGGAGCTGATACGAAGAGCCGAGCGGGCCGTGGAGGATAGAGTCAAGCTTGGCGCATGAAGTGAGCATACAGGAAAGCCCTGGTTCGATGGAAAGAGTCCGCTGGGACGCGTATCAGTGCGCGCTGGCGGATTCGCGTGGAACGATCTCTACTCAAATAAACTCAGTGCTTGCACTTGAGTACCTCTTCGTATCTCTGTTGTACCGGGTCGGGGTCCCGTGTCCCTAAGCCGGGGTATCCTTCTCACATTCCAGAGCTGCGGTTTTTTGTGTGCAGCTTACAGGACAGCATGCTGCTATTTCCAATATCACCGAACGGCGCTCAACTTCACCGAGGCATTGTCAGCCTCATACTGCTGACAATTCGGCGATCTGCTCCCCAGCCTATCACAACGCTCAAATTAGACGCTAAACCCGTTCAGGGATGCTCCTTTTGTCTCATCTCCCCTGGTTCCGAGTGGTCATCTCTATGGTGACGGTGGTCAGCTTTGAAGATGTGCAGCGGCACATATATACACTGCGATCTGCAGTGATCATTTCTGCCTCACTATTACCTGCATTCCTTAAAGCCGCCGACTTTCTCGGATCTGTCACAGTTCTTCTTCACTGACATCAATTGAGCGACACTGCTTCGAAGCAATGAGTGAGACGCGGAACATCGTCGTTCTCGGCGTGGCATGGGCAGGACTAGGAACCGCACACCATATTTGCAAACACCTCCTGCCGAAATTGAAAAGCTCTGGTAGTGGCAAATATGTCCTGCATCTGATCGACCCTTCAACCCACTTCTGGTGGCATGTCGCTGCTCCAAGGCAGATTTGCAGCCTCGACGAATTGAGTTTCGAGCGAAGCTGTGTGCCGATCAAGGATGGATTCAAGCAATATACCAGCCTCCAAGACTCACTTGTCTTCCATCAGGCTTCCGCATCTGCGTTGGACACACAAAATCGTACGGTGACTCTCACGAAGCCCGATGGATCCACCGAGAATCTCGAATACTGGGCGCTCATCATTTCCACCGGCGTGAGGACTCCGACTCCCCTCACAGGCTTCCAGGGCGATTACACCGTCTCTCAGAACGCACTGCGCGAAATGAACACGAAGCTCAAGTCGGCACAGGTGATCGTTATTTCTGGCGGTGGACCAGTAGGCGTAGAAACGGCAGGCGAATTGGGCGCCCATTTTGGAGGCAAGGCAAAGATCATTCTCGTTACAGCTGGAAAGAAGCTGCTACCCGTTCTCAACGCCAGCCGTGCAAAGAAAGCCGAAGGCCTTCTGAAGAAGGTTGGCGTGGAAGTCCGGTATGACACGAAAGTCACCGGACAGAATGATCTGGGGAACGGAAAGACCGAAGTGCTACTCAGCAGCGGTGAGCCTCTTCAGGCTGACGTTTACATTCCTGCGTATGGCGTGACGCCCAATACTCAATGGCTTCCCGATGACCTCAAGAATTCCAGAGGATTTGTGGACACCAATGAAAAGACCCTGAGGGTGGATAAGGCAGGCGCAAGAGTATACGCCGCTGGTGATGTTGCAGGCGTAGACAACGGTGGAGTGATGAATATGTGAGTTGTTGACTGGAAACACGACTCGGAAGCACGGATACTGACTCCCCAAAACAGGTACAACTCGCTTCCTGTGCTTCACGCCAACATCGACCACGACTTGCTCTCTGAAGCCAAAGCTGGAAGTGTTGCGGAGAAGACATACAGCTATGTGCCGAAAGAGACGCAATTCGTTCCGGTGAGTCGATTTCGCAATTGTGGTATTTGCATCTGCTAATTCCTTCCAAGGTCGGTCCAAAAACTGGAGTCGCAGCATTCAGCGGCTGGTCGGTTCCGGGCTTTGTGGTGAGCTTTGCGAAGGGTCGAGACTACATGGTCAGCATGATGGGTGGTTTCACAGAAGGGAAGAAGTGGTGATTAATGCCGGGACCTCCCAGGAGCCAGCCTGGCTTGCGCGGGAACCGATTGTTTTTGATACCCAGATTGCTATCGTGCCAATTAATCTGTTGTGAAGCCGCTCCTGAGAGAAGCGTAGCGATGTATCTCGTCCAAGTGTCTCGTTGATCCTCACAACAAGCAATGTGTTTCCCATCCGAGGAGCATATTTGTCGTGACCGTCTCCAGGCAGTGCAAAAGTAGCACATGTTGTTTCACTGCAGTACCTGCGCAGCCTACTTCTCCTCTGCGGGGCCTCTCATCTGAACAATCGTGTCGCCCTTGGAATCGATCCACTTCAAGCCAAGTTTCCTGACGCCGCCCTCGCTAGCTGTGTATAGCAATAGATAGACATGCGCCACTACTTCACCCCAGCAATACACGCGGAGGTGCTCAAATGTATGGCTTGAGTCGGCTTGAAAGACCAGCTCCTCGAACCTGTTTCTTGATACCAGACGTGAGTCTGCTCTTCTTGTACACCAGATGCCATGACCCGCTGCGCCATTGCCAATCCAGCTTTGTAAGCGACGCCAAAATGCCACTTTTTTGGGAGTGTGCCACGAAGAACAATCGACAGCCCAGTGGCCTCTTTCGTGCACGGATATAAGACGAGCAACCGTGACAGGAGAGTACTTTGCAACCAAATTGCGATTTAGAGCACTCAGCGCTTCCGTGGCATACGTCGTGAAATCATTGATGGATGTCGCTGGCCTTGGTGCATGAATCTCCAGTGGGAGGGAGTACAACTCGGCCTCTGCTGGGTCCAGAGCAGCCAGTCTTGCAGGTTGCCGGGCAACGTTCCGGTGGCTGTCCGTTTGTCCTGACACATGAGGCATTTCCTTTGGGTTACGGTCTTGACCAGCTGTGATGTCCAGCTGAGGTCGACAGACTTCATCAGTGAAAGGTGGCTGAGATATGTATTGAAAACGTGAGCAGCTGGTCTCTGCAGCATGTCGCGGAGATCGAAGCTTATCAACGGACCTGTCACAGCTCCCGTTGGACGAGTTGCCTATTGGGCCCGGATCGCTCGAGGCGCGATTTGCAAGCTGCGGTCGATCCTGCTTGCTGATGTCCCTGCTGTTCGATGCAAGATCGCTCAAAGAGTATGAAGTAGGTAATTCCGAGCTAGTTTCGTCACTGGGCATGTTTCCATCGCCAGTGCGGCCATTACCGGTGCGCCGCTGTCCTTTCCTCTGATCATCCATTGGCTGGGCAGACAGAGGAAATAATACTCTTTCCACTCGATTGGGCCCATGATCGAGGTCAGCTTGAGCGTGCTGGGAAAATATGTGACGCATGCGCTTTACTGAACGTGTGTCTATCAAGGCCCTCGAACAAGATGATCCGACGATAGGTTCGCTTCCTGCGCGTCGCCGCGGGCTTGTCATGATCGAGGCAAAGTCATTATTTTGGCCGGCGTGCGATATTTCCGGAATGCTCTCGATGTGCCCGTGGGCGCTGAGTGCATTAGCTGCAGCTCTATCATGAGAATATTTGCCGCTGATTGGTAATTTCAGTCCCTCAGCAGTCGCCACTCTGGAGGCGGTGAAAAGTTGGCTTTCCAGAGCGGTGCAGGCGATTTGGGTATCGTCAATGTATATAGATGAGTTCTGCGATCTGCGACATTCAGACTCGCCGACATGGCGCTTGCCGCATCGCCCATCGTGTTGCGCTTGCGTCCTCACATTCTCCGAAACCACTTCAGACGTGCGCAGAGACGTCGCAGATGGCGGCATAACGTCAGCATTGTGGGTTCCTAGAGGTCTCGCCTTGGCAGATCTAGATGATACAAGAGCCAGATAGGCTTTCACTTGTTCAACGTGTCGTCTGTCATCCTGTCTTGAACTCGGTGCGCCTGCGTGAACGAGCAGTGTTGTGCGACATTCCATATCTCTCTTGCTGACTCGTCTCCATGGCAGGCTTTTGCAACTTGCAATCCTGCGATACTTGACAAGTTGGGTGTTGCTCGAGATCGACGCAAGATAAAGGGTGGAGATGACACAGAAGTGGGAAGTAGACGAGGCACGTTCTGTCAGGCTTCCACGTGATTGCCAAGCTGCCAAGGCTCACCATTCACCTCCCCTGCTTACGCCCAAACGTCAGACGCATCAGCACAGGCAGTATATGTGGCAAAGAACGCAGGGTTCGTTGGTTTCGATTGTGGGATAGATGTAGCAAACAAGCTCGCTACTAGTATTGTGTTTCGTCCACGGCTGTTCCCTGGTTGTGTGCCGAAGACTCGCCATCAAAAATTGATGTCGTGTAAAGGATGCATTCCAACGCATTCGTGCAACAATAATGAGTGCGATCCATAATCTGCAATTTACAAATGCTCCGACTCCTTGAGCTGTACTGTACGCCGGCCTTCTCGTGGATGGAATCGTGGGTGCGAGCGACACTTCCGTGTCGCACCACTTCTTCTAGTCCTATTTCACGATGGATCTCCATCATTCTCTCGGCCTCAGCTTGCGCAACGCCCTTAGAACCAAACAATGTATCCATTTCTTCGAGAGACAGGCCCTTCGTTTCAGGAAAGAACACCCAGATAAAAGCAGCACCAAGATAAGTCAGGAGACCCAGTAGGATGAAAGTGCCCCACCGTATCCCCGTTAACATGTCTGGCGTCACTTGACCGATCGTGAAATTCATAAGCCAGTTGCTGCCTGCGCCCAGTGCGATACCATATGGACGCTGACTGAGTGGCCAGATTTCCGCAATGACAATCCAAGCACAAGGACCCCTGAAAGTGTCTCGTCAGTCACGACTCATTGATGCCACAGTCTTATGGCTTCAAACTCACCAGGAGTAACCGAAGAAGACGACGAATAACCAGACCATGCTGACGGCCGCCCAGCCCGCTGCTCTATGAGATGGCCATGAATCCTGGTTCTTGGCCATGATGACTGCAATTATAATGTGGCATGTTGCCATTCCGATCGCCCCAGAAATGAGAATAGGCTTTCTTCCAAGCTTATCCACGTAGGCGACAGCGGGAAAAGTAGCGAGCCACATTGCAATCCCGACCACGCCGGTGGCTAAAAGCGAAGTGCTATTCGAAGACAACCCCAGCTGCCCAAAGATTTGTGGGGCGTAGTAGAGAACTGCGTTAATTCCTGTCCATTGTTGGAAAACCATGGTGACGGTAGCAAGTACAACGCGACGGAACATGGGCATCGTTTTGAACAAGGACCCGACGGCAATGAATTGGAGCTTGATCGTCGACCAGGCGGAGCCATCGGCCAAGTGCGGAAAGGCCTCGGCGGTGGAACGCTTTTCAAAAAGGGATTGGGCCTTGATCTCCAGAAATTCCAGCTCAATGAGTTCGTGATCCTGAGGAAGGCCGCGGAGGCTGGCCAAATTTCGTCGACCTTCGGCCTCTCGGCCATGATGGACAAGCCAACGCGGGCTGAAGGGCATGAAGAGCATACCTGCTGCGAGAAGTACAGCAGGCGCAAGCTGTAATGCGAGTGGGACCACTAATCATGAATCGATTAGCGTGTGTCCAGACAGTTTCGTGCAATTTCTTTCGTCGTGTTGGTCACCACAGGCTGAACGCTCTGATCGAAAAGGGTGTAGAGGTGGAGGCATGTAGCCGCCTCACTTACACCAAGCTGCGTCATGTTGACCTGTGCCTGTGCCTCCAATGTAGTTGGTGCCATAATCGATCCACTGCGATCAGTTCGTCAGTAGATTGACTATTTTTATTCAATCTTCTGACACTTACGAAGCTAATCATTATACCGGTGGTGATAGCAAGCTGCTGGAGACCAACCAGAGCTCCTCTTACCTCAGGCGGTGCCACCTCAGCGTTGTACATCGGGACGATCATACTCAGGCTACCAACGCCCATACCAGTGACGAAACGGCCTCCGAGAATGGCACTGGCGCCCACTCCGGTCACAGCTGTGCATTGAACAACGACCCCAATCATGAATATGGCAGTGTTCACCAGGATGGCGTGTTTTCTGGATATAATTTCGGCCAGGAATCCAGAGTAAAGTGTTCCGACCCAAGCTCCAAGTTCGAGAATGGCAGTCAACCAGCCCTTTTTCGTTTGATCTCGTACCCACACTCCTGTAATGATCGATCAAAGGTAAGCAGATGACTTGAATAAGTTGTTCTTTCCGCACTCGGAAGGTACCTTCTGGTGTCTTGACCTACCCATGTGTGCATCGAAGCTAGTCATTGTCAGCACACCAGAGAAAACTCCTTGATTGTAACCTGATCATGATCAGTGGAGTCTGAAATGTGCAATGATCTCGATTTGTACCATAGAGCAGCCCGCCCAAGCACGCAAAGCAAGCAATGCCAAAGACCTTGGCATTCTTGACCAGCGCAGCTGGGCCAGAAGAGCCTTGCAACGCCTGACGACGTTGTAAAGCCGCCTGGTCAAAATTCGATGCACCTCCAACTGGGGCCATGATGGCTACAATCGTCCAGATGAGAGTTGAATATGAAAATGGAACAAATGAGGTTTGGACAAGGGAGGTCTCAACAAAACGGGCATCTGGCCTGCAATATGTAGCAATGACTTTGGTCGGTACAACTTGCATGAGCCATTTCGCCAGCAGAAGCAGTGCGTCTCGGCTAAAGACAGGTACCCAGATGCAACATGGGCGTGTAAAAGCTCTAGCTGCGGCATGTCAGCCAGTCGTCTCCTAGTCTCCTCAGGCCATGGATCCTGCGCGTGGCTGTCATTGCCACGAGTAGCAGCAGGTGATGCGTCGAGAGCTGTGAACTCGTCGGCTGAATGCTAGCGGGCAGGGGTTCTCCAGACTCACACGTGTGTGCAGGATGGAGATGCCGCTAGTGCCGTGATGCTTGTCCAGGACGCCGCTGACACTCGTCGCTTTTAGCCTGAATCAAAGTCGAGACTGGCGGTACTGTAGCTGTGGGGAGGGCGGGAAGCAGGGAAAGTCATTGAAATTGCGACTGGACATCTTCAGTGACTATAATCGAAGCTAGTATTGCTAATGGCCTGGTGGCGCTCAGCACCATCAGAGAGTACGCGAACACCTTTGTGATGCTCTGAACGCTATGTGAACTTTCGGCGTATGGAGCATCCTGCAACCTGCCAAAATTCCGCCCAACAGCCGTGGATAGCACTAGAAAGTAACAGTAAACGGTCAGTCCAATATGCACCGACAATCCAATCGCCTGGGAAGACGATCTTACGGCTGCGGCAAGGATCCTTCGAGTAGTTGGCGATCCCATCTCCGGATGCAGGCTTGAACACATCTGAAGCGCATGAGCGGTCCAGTGGACATGCATCTCGATGTACTTTGCGATTACGCCTTCGGGACGCATATTTGGACGGTGAATGCCTCGGGCACTACGCGTCTATCTCAGACATGCAGCTTTCGGATCGGATCCAAGTGCCGGTAACCGTCTTTTCAACATCCCGAACGCCACGCTCGAACGCAAAGAGGAACACAATTTTCGTCATCATCGCGGGCTGGTAGAAGTTATGATTCGACCCTCAGTCGCTTCTCCACGGCAAGCGGCACGCCACCATTTTCGTCGTCGCTCATGTCCACGTCGCCATCATCGTCTGGCACATCTCTGCTTCGCTTTAAACCCTTCATTTTTCTCGTTTGCAGTTGGCTTAAATCCTGTCGGCCGGTGTGGATGCGGCCTATCTTGTCTCCGATCATGTCCGTCTCGATATTTTTCTTTGGCTTGGCCTGGTTGCAATAGTCAGTAAATTCTGTGAACAGCCCATCGCTGTAACATGGCGAACATACCTCTGTAGTTTTTGGCTTTCTCATCGCTTCCTTCAGCATTTCAGGATCCGCATCTTGTTTCCTTCCAAGTCTGAAATCGATCCTGGGTCCCATTTCTTCCACTGAAATCTTTGGAAGATTCGAGCTTTGCGCTTTTCGAGAACTCAAAAGGTAGCATCTCATGTGTATTTGTGGCTTCACGCCCTCCTGCTCTTCCTCGTCCACGGTGAAGTGGATCATGTATTTCAGTCCTTCCACGTCCACCTTGTCCGTGTCCGGACCTTTAAAAAGATCAAGAAGTAACGACTTGGCCATAGTGTACTCATTGTGGATAGGTGATTCAAAGGCACTTCCTGAGAAAGAAAGAAGCGGTTTCAGGCCCACTGTAGCTTTGGCATTCTTGAATTGCGACAGGCTCCTGAAGGTCTCAGGGTCTATGAGCAATTCCAACATGTCCAATACCCTGTATCCAAAAGTTCTTATTAATGTCAAGCAGTGCGGTCGTTTCTTGCTATGTGACCCGTAGACCATTAGACTGGTGTCGTTCTTGTCCGCCCAAAATTCGAAACTCGTGGCGTCCTCAAAGGGGTGCTTATCATTCTTCTTGTTGAACTTGACAGTGAGTGGCTCTTTGAGGCGATTGAGGTCCTTGAGCACCAGCTGTGCTATCTCTGAGCAGGACGAGTAGCGCAGGAAGAGGGTCGTCTTCGGGTTCTCCACGACCTGCGGCGCCTTGTTGTCGAGATAGCGCTTGGTCTTGGCGCTCTTCGGCTTGATCTCGCGAATCGGCAGCGACATGATGGCAGAGGTGTGGTGTGGTGGTCGTTGCGAATTGTCGTGTGCCTGGTCGCGTCCACGTCTGCAGAGCTCATTCGGCGTTGGAACTTTTTCGCTTCGGCTGCACGAGCCGATATCTGATTGTCGGGGTCTTTGCCGCTAGCGTGAACCTTGATCTTTCCCAGAAGCAGGCACGTCACGGCAGAATTTCCACGCCATCACTCATCACCCCGCCACAAGTCGCTATCGCGCAATCCGCAACAACACACATACACCAATTTGCACCACCACGTCTCGCGTCGCATACCATCGACGCAACTCTCATCCGCCAACATAGCGTTCGCAAATCGAATTGCCACCATGGCTGCAGGTTCCCAGGTGCACGGCGTGGACACAGAGCAAGCCTTTAATAGCGCAATCGCAGAGCTTCCAGGAACCACTTTGGCGGTGATATACTTCCATGCACCATGGGCCGAGCCATGCAAGCAAATGTCCACCATTCTCACTACCCTCGCATCGACCTACAAGCCAACAACGCCCCCTAGAATAGCTTTCTTGAGCCTGGACGCGGAGGAGTTGTCAGACGTTAGCGAACGCTACGATGTGACGCAAGTGCCACTCGTGGTGTTGCAGAAAGACGGCAAAGTACTGGAGCAAATTACTGGCACGGACGCGAATAAGGTCAGAACAGCAGTTGAGAGGCACAGTGGAGGTGATGGCAAGAGCGCGGGTGGACTGCCTCCAAAGCAGAATGTGACGAGACAGGAGCAGGACCGCGATACAGCAATGGGTGGCACCAGTGCCTCGAATGGAGACCTTTCGCAATACCAGCCTGGTGCAAACGAGCAGCAGACCGCGCCGCAGAGTACAGAGGGCCACGTTAATGGCGAGCAGAGCAAAGAGGACCTGAACAAGCGGCTAGGCGAGCTGGTGAAGGCCGCGCCAGTCATGCTTTTTATGAAAGGCACTCCTTCAGCTCCACAATGTGGTTTTTCAAGGCAGACCGTCAGCATTCTTAGGGAGAAGGGCGTGCGGTATGGCTTTTTCAACATTCTGGCTGATGATGAAGTGAGACAAGGTCTCAAGGAGTTCAGTGACTGGCCTACTTTCCCACAGGTCTACGTGGACGGAGAGCTAGTCGGCGGATTGGACATCGTAAGTTGGCTCGTTCAAAAGTATAGCGAGTGGGAAGACGCTGACATACCGTGTAGCTGAAAGAGGAATTCGAGAGTAATCCAGACTTCATGCAAGAATATGCTGTGAAGAAGGGTGGTCCTGGCGTGACCGCATGAACATCCTGCTAAGCGCTGTACTCTTGTTGGAATCGGATAGCACACTTCGTGAATGTGTGTTGCAGATAGCGCTAGGTCTCAATGTAGGCTTCTCTTGGAACATGAAGTGATGACAGTGAATGACGCTGATGCCCGATTGACAACCAGTCCGATCTCTTTCTCTGACTGTATGCAAATTTGCACGCCATTGAGGAGACCACGCCACATTGTAGCCTGCAGCCTTGCATCGACGCACAACTCACACTCTGGTAATTCATGCTCGAAAATGTGCGTGGAGCAATTGCAGCCGTGAAGCTGTCAAAATCGTTTGTACATTCATGGCCTCACGTGCAACAGAGGCGTCAACGGTATAACCGCAAGCATCGGGGCTTCCTCTCGAGCCTTTACGTTTCTCGTCTGTTCCTCCTCCCCAATGTACACGTTACTCCGTTTTTGGAATGTAATTCTGCTGCTCAAACAGGTATCCCTTGATCTTCGAGTGTTTGAGTTGCTGCAGGTATCGCTCTATCCCAGAAGTCAGTGTCTTTGGGCTCCACATTCTCCGCCTTCCATCTGCATTTCACTCACCTCTCAGATGTCCGCACTTCTCCAAATGATTGACGCCTTCCCTGTAGTAGCACTTGCCCATTTCCTCCCGGATCAGCCGTGCCATCATGCTCTGAACCCATTGCTCTCTGATGATCGCGTCTTGTGCTGCTTTGAGCGCCTTGTTGTCATCGTAGTCTACGCCATCGAAGGTCGGCGCAACCTTGGGCTTCGCGGCTTTGAACGACTCGGACTCTGGGGTTGGCATTGTTCTGGTGGAGGAAGCCGCGCGCGGCCAATATGTTCGCTATAGCTGATACTTCGATTGCCTCAAATACCGGTGCTCGTCTTGACGTGAATACTGTTGTCAATGGCGCGCGGGAGAGAGTGCCGTCTGCGTGCCTCCACGACGAAGGTGAGGTAGCGAAGCACAGGCCTGCGGACCAATCCGCTGCTTTGCTGACACATCCTTGCCCTGGCTCACTCTGGAACGTCTGCCATCTTTACGCTCTTCCTTTTGCTCTTCCTCCAGCTGAACCTCGACAAAGAATTGGATGTTCGGACTTTCAGACTCTTGGGCGTTTTCGGCGTCTTGGGAGTGTCTGGAGGCTCCATCTTCTCTTCTGTCTTCTTGGTCCAGTAATCTTTACCGCCGCTTGGCATCGAGTACGACACCTTCCATTGCCATTCATCGAACTTGACAGTCTGCTTCTCTTCGATTTCCTTCAGTAGTGTGTCGCGGGTCGCGGTGCACTGTGGACACAGCTTGTCCAGTCGCAAAGTCTTATACGGATGAGCTGCAATTTCGCAGCCTGTGGACCAAGGGGCGGTAGGATCGAACGATGCATCACGACATTCAATAAGAGGACGTGGGCAGAATGTACTGTGGCCGCATGTTCCGTATATGATGCGACTATGGCAGCACATGGCGAAGTAAGAGCTGTATACATTTGTCGAGTCAACCAATGCCGGGCGAAGCAATATCCTCGCGAGCTTCCGGTTCTGGACGCCTTTGTTCACTGAACAATTGGCGACCATCCTTGTGGAGCCACGCTTCGGGGTCTTTTCTTTATGGCGAATCGCTCTCTCCCTTCTCTTGCGCTTCATTTAGACCTAAGAATTGCGGGCTTGAGACGACACTTGGATTATCAACCTGCAAATTGCCACGCCATTGCCTCCCAGTTCCCATTCCAGTGCGATTCGTAGGATCACCCAACGCGTCTATCTTCTCTGGCTTCTGGGCGTACACAATTCACCACGTTTCTACGTCTGTTGGCTTTGTGGAATCGAAGAAACCAGAGCCACTTGAATTGTTTTACTCTGACGATCTGTTGAGAATCATGTCAGAAAGATCTTGACATCGCTTGGCCCCACAACGGAAGGAAAATCAGAGCGGAAGATCTTGATCGGATCTCCTCTCGCAATTCACTTGCTGTCGCGGCACCGCCTTTCCACCCCTCCTGATCCTACGATGTTGAGATACCAGAGCGCCGTTCACGTCCCGCTGCCAGTGCTGCAATAGTACTGCGAGGGTGCTGTGAATATGCTCTGGAAGCTGTTGTTCGACATTTGGCACTGCTTTTTTGGCTTATGACAGCAACGACATGATGGAAGTAGGGCGCTGGAGTAAATCGGATTTGTGTAGTGATGTTAGTGGTGGACACTGCAATACTCGTCAGCAAATATATCATGAGCGCAGAGAATCGCAGACACACTTACTGGCGGAGGTGATTGAAGAGCTGAGAGGAGCAGAGAAAAGGGGAGACAACTGACCAGGAGAACACCAAAGCGGTGTCAAGCCACGCACAATTTCGAGATCCCGCATCGTGGTTGTCATTTTGGTCAACATCAAAGGTCCAGCTGAAATAGATACTCGGGGCTACGAGTACAGTTGCATCCGTTCTCTTCCACCGTTTCAGGGGTATCTCGTCGTAGCTTCGGCGAAAGGAGATGCCGATTCCTATCTTTATTCTCCAACCGACGTCTGGCTCGATGCATCACAAAGCACGACAAGAATCGGATCTGTTCCAACTCTTTAGGCGAAAGAACACGTGCCCGAGGTCGTGTTCGCCAAAGGTCGATAGACGCGGTGGTGCCTACTCTCCAGCTACTGGGTTGGTATTGGTGTTGGAGAGTGCAACCCGATTTTTCCGTCTCTAACGCTGCAAATGGACAATGATACGTCGTCAGAACAAGCTCCTCGCGGCGACCCTTCCCAATGGCTTTCCTATTAGGATGACGTTTTAATGCATTCAGTTCTCCAATGCATGTCTCTGTCACAGGCATGTTAAAGATCATACAACGTCGAGAACCTGCTGTCTGCTTGTTATCAAGATTGTCAGACCAAACAAGGCTACGACACTGAACAAGAGGCACTGGATTCGAAAGATGAAGCTCGACTTCCTTGTCTGTGGCATACTGTACAAACTACCTCATCTTGGCAGATCTCTCCCAGTCGCTTAACTTTCTCCGGATAGAGGTGGGCTTCCTAGTTTACAAGCCTGGCTACAATCGATAACGTACGGACGTGTCTGTGATTCGACTACCTTTAGTAACGGCAATTGAGGCTGACCATCGTTTTCTGCGAAAAACCAACCAGCTCTCTGCTTCTCAGCCTGGCAAAGAGGTTTTAGGTGCTGTTGAGAGCTGTCTGAGACACGAGCACATGTGCAACTGCGTACAACCATGAGAGACATCGGGAGGAAGTTTCCTGTATCAAACTGTGCTGCACTACTGTACACCCTCGATCATGACCTTAAAGACATCTGGCTTCGCAGCCTTAACAAGCTCAAATGCGTCCTCTGCCTGTAGGAATTTGAAACGATTGGTGATCAGCCGCCGCACGTCGATCTTCTCAGACGCAACAAGATCCACTGCTTGCGAATAGCAGCCAGTAGTGTACCTTATGGATCCCTTCACTATCAGACCCCTGATGCAGGCTGTAGTGATCGGGAAAACGACATTCTCCTTGCCCATGCCTGCCTGAACATATGTACCGCCTTTTCTTAAGACATAGACTCCAGTCTGTATGCACGGCTCGGCACCAGTGCATTCAAGAACTATGTCTGGTCCTTCACCTAACTTGAACTCATTCTTGATGAGTGCGGCGACCTTCTCTTGATGCTCTACAGGATCTACGCCGTTCGAAGGCTTGGGTGGCAAATATACGTCGTCTGCGGCGAAGCTTTTAGCGAAATCGAGCCTCGATTGAACCATATCCACGCCAATCACTCTCTTGGCGCCATAGGCCTTTGCGACAGCCTGACACATTACGCCTATTGGCCCACAGCCCTATGACTTGTGTGAGCAGAATCTTCTCGAAAGAGCGGCCTGACTTACCATAACAATAACAGTCTGTCCAGCTCGCAGTTCTGCGACTTTGCAAATTTGAACCGCAACAGCGGTGGGCTCCACCAAGGCACCTTCCTCCATGCTCATGTGTTCTGGGAAGGGGTAGACATAATCCGAGGCCACAATGTAATACTTGGCTAAAGTACCGTCCCAGGGCGGAGTCGCAGCAAATACGGTATCGGCACACAAGTTGTAGTCACCAGATCTGCAATATTCGCAATGACGACACGGCACACCAGGCTCTATTGCAACTCGGTCTCCAATCTTGACGTTCCTCACTGCACTGCCAACCTCGACAACTGTTCCTGATGATTCGTGGCCTTCGATTCATTAGCTTTGATCTTCGAGGATTGGATTATTGCCTTCACTTACCAAGAACGATGGGACTTGTAAGCACGAAGTCGCCGATGCGACCTCGTTGCCAATAGTGAACATCGGAACCACATATGCCTGTTTGCGCGATGTGGACACGGACATCATGGGCGTCTCGAAGCTGAGGAACTGGTCGGTCTTCGAATGCGACATCTTTGACGGCTCGCAAGACGAACGACGGGTTCTGGATTGGCAATCAGCTATGGGCTGTTTTGGACGAGTCGAGGCACGATACAGTCTCTTCTTGGGGTTTTGAACCCATTTTTGTGGCTTCAGGTCGCAATGTGACAAGAGGAGTTGGACAGAATGGTAGAACGCCACTGTTGTGCCAGCGGCAGCTCTTCGTACGTGCTCTGTGGCTGCATGGTCGAGCTGCCGACACAACAGCTTCACGGGAGCTCCACACCTCAACTTCGAGACATGCTGCCTTCCACAGTGCCGAGACGCAGCTTCAGGTGCCGTCATATACCGTCTTCACACAATGAGGAATGCCGAACCACTTCTGACGTCTTGTTCCTGTCGACAGGGCCCCGCACTCCACATAATTTGTGGAGACTAGGCCCTCGTGGCTCCCCACTGTCTCAAAGTGACAGTGAATGATGATGCCCGAAGCTGCAGGCCTCGAGACGGTGGACAATCGCCCTGTATCCACACACGGGCATGATCGAGCTGTCGTGAAGCTTTCTCTCGAGCCGTATAGCTACAAAAAAATTCGAGAGGTTACACTCGAGTGAATTAATTGACAATTCTCCCATTGAGCAAGCACCCACCATTGACATAACCCAATATGACTCTCGCAAAGCCCGAGAATGCTTCTAGTCCGGTACTATCACACTTTTCGCTCAATGGAAAGATTGCGGCAGTGACAGGCGGCGCAAGGGGAATAGGTCTTGAAGTCGTCCGCGGACTCGCTGAAGCCGGTGCCACAGTCGCTCTGATTTATACCGCCAGCAAAGATGCGGAGCAAACCGCCAGATCGATAGCTGAACAGACGGGCCAGAAGATTGTAGCCTATAAATCGGATGTCCGATCGAAAGACGCCATCACCAAGACAATAAATCAGATCGCGGCCGGCTTTGGTCGCTTGGATATCGTTGTCGCAAACGCCGGGATTGCGAGTCATTTTGACAGTTTGGAATACTCTGAAGAACAATGGCGAGATATCATGCAGGTCAATCTCGATGGAGCGATGTATACCGCTCAAGCCGCAGGGACGATTTTCAAGAAGCAGAAAGAGGCTGGAGGCAAGGGTGATGGGAGCTTCATATTCACTGCAAGTGTTAGTGCGATATTGGTCAATGTCCCTCAGAAGCAGGCCGCATATAATGCTTCGAAGGCGGCGGTCGTCCATTTGGCGAAGTGTTTGGCAGTAGAGTGGATGGAATTTGGGAGAGGTATGTCATGTGTCCGCATATTTCTAACAAGTCAGTAGAAACGCGGCCAACTGACATCCCACTCTAGTCAATTGTATCTCTCCCGGTTTCATCGAGACAGAAATGATCGCCAGCCATCCTAAAGAATGGCGAGACAAGTGGTCGCAGCTGGTCCCAGCTGGGCGCAACGCAGACCCTGCTGAGCTGAAGGGAGTGAGTGAATAATGTGGTCGCAGCATTTTACTGGAGCTAACGAACACTTAGGCGTACGTTTTCCTCGCTTCAGATGCATCGTCTTACATGTCAGGTGCCAACATTGTTATCGATGGTGGATACACCTTGCCTTAGTAGATCGTCGGCAAGCTGTGACTTGGAGACCAAGAGCACTTAATGCTAAAATGACGTTTGTTCGAGCATAGACCAATATGTCCAACTTTGACAGACTGGCCAGGCTCTTATGCGGCTTCAATGGCTTTCCGTGATGCCTACACATGGAATATCAATATGGAGTCCTTTGGCTCTGATCTGTACAGATCGTCGTGCATGCCGCCCTAGTCAAGCATGCGATACTTAAGAAGATAGTTGATAGTTGATAGCAATATGAGGAGTCTCGAGGTCGCAGGTCATCGGCTGATACGCAGGTACACAGTCGCCCTCGCGTGCCACAACCCTGCCGATCTCGATCCTTCGCTGGTCTCTCCATGCGGAGATGGGGTGGCTCTCCTCGCTTATGGAGCACTCCGAGAAATTGCCGGATGAACATACGACGCGATCGGAGCGTTCCGCGGCATTCAGATGTGTGTCTTCGATGCGAGTTATATGAAAGGTGTTTCCTCCGGGAGCCAACCTGGCACTTGGTCACCAGGACTAGATCAAATTGCCCTTCATGAAGGATGAACTCATCGTTGGCAAAGCTTTGGCAGAAGTGCTGCCCAAAACCGATAAATATTGGTTCCAAGTGCCGCATCTTCTTAAGCTCAACCTCATCTTACTCGTGCCATTGATCTCAAGCTCAGTCGCTGGCTACGATGGATCGTTCATGGACGGACTGCAAGCGCTTCCACAATGGAGATCCTATTTCGGGAACCCGACCGGTGCACTTCTTGGACTCGTCAACGCTGCGCAGTCCATCGGATCTGTCCTCGCGTTACCAATAGTCGGAACGTTCTCGGATCGCTATGGCCGCAAAGCAGTCCTGCTGACTGGAATCATCGGAGTCATGGTGGCCACGGTCATACAAGCTACTGCGACGACTCTCGCTCAATTTGTTGTCTCGAGGTTGGTCGTTGGAGCCGCTGGAATGTTCGCTGCCCAGCCCAGTCCACTACTGCTCGCTGAGCTCTCGTACCCGACACACCGCGGCAAGTACACAAGCGCATACTGGACGCTCTATTATCTTGGTGCCATCTTGGCCTCATGGACAACTTTTGGTACACAAGACTACGACAATAGTAAGCTTCATCCTTTTCTATCGTTACCAGAGCACGAAGCTCATTTAGATCGTTCCTTAAATAGGCTGGTCGTGGAGAATACCTACTATTCTACAAGCCGGTTATCCTGCCGTCCAGCTGGTCTTCTTCATCTTCCTGCCCGAGTCGCCACGTTGGCTGGTTAGCAAAGGTCGGACTGAAGAAGCTCTCGACGTGTTAGCGACATTTCACGCAGGTGGTGACACTCAGAGTCCCTTGGTGATCAGAGAGATGAGCGAGATTGTCGACACCATCAGATTGGAACAGGAGTCCAAGGCTACTAGCTGGAGCACGCTTACAGCGACTCCGGGTAACCGCAAAAGATTATTCATCGCTGTCGCCTTAGGATCCATGGCACAATGGAACGGCATTGGAGTGGTAAGTTTGAAATCTAAACACATACTCCCACCCAATTCATCAGCATGTGTCCGTGTCTTAGGTGGCCCTGTGCGGCACAGTCGTGCCTCTCCGCCAAGCTAGGTGGCAGAATTGTCCGTCTTCTTTTGGAGAAAGAGTGCATCTGCTGAGAGGGATGGCCGCTTGTCGGCCAAATCGGTACGGCACAGTCTAGACTCGGGCTAGAGAAGGAGGCATCGCAAACTGTTCGCAACCTGGATGGCATACATGCTTCATGGCAGTTCTTTGAACCAATCCGCAGCTGACATTTTGGCAGGTATCTTATTATTCGACTCTGGTTCTGAATACCGTCGGAATCACGGATGCTTTCATGCAGACCTTAATCAATGGGCTTCTGCAAATATTCAATTTTATAGTCGCTTTGGGCGCCGCATTCTGTGTCGATCGACTGGGCAGACGGACGCTCTTCAACATGTCGGGAGTCATTATGCTCATCTCGTATATTGTTTGGACAGCCTGTTCGGCGGTCAATAACGAAACCGGTTCGCAGCCAGCAGGAATCGTAGTCATCGTCTGCCTCTTTTTGTTTTACTTTGGTAGGGATTTCGACGTTAAGGTGACAGAGAAACACGCTGACAGAAGACAGGTTACGACTGCAGCTACACCCCTCTGTTAATGTCCTATCCAACAGAGATTTTCCCGTTTTCGATCCGTTCCAAAGGCCTGACGTGCGAGCTGCTCTCAATCTACTGCTCCTTGGTGATCGCGGCCTTCGTGAATCCAATCGGGCTAGAAAATATTGGCTGGCGTTACTACATTGTATTCTGCTGTCTCTTGGTAGGTCGAGGTCACGAATGTTGAGAGCGATGGAAGCTAATCGACAAAGGTTGTATTTCTTGCCATCACCTATTTTGTATTCCCTGAAACCCGTGGACACAGTCTCGAGGAGATAGCAGAAGTGT
>ANSM01005743.1:0-16213 GCA_000347735.1 Cercospora canescens BHU | reverse complement strand
ACCACCGCCGACGCCGCCGGCCCCGACGACGACGACAGTCTGACCGCAGTCCTTCCTTGTACATACCATTACGCGCACCCATCGCCCACATTACCGATCCGCGCCCGCCCTGGAACATTGCGCTTCGTATAACAACGTAATTACTGCGCTGCACCACCTCGGACGCGTCTCAATGCAGCCATAAACATCACCATCCGAACGCCGTAATTCCCTCCGGCATCGCTATTGAAAGTCGCGTGGTGTAACTAGACAGCCACATCATTCCACCGCCTCCTGGCACTACTACGGCTCAAGTGGCCCGCTGCGTTGAGGGAGGATGAAGCTGCCGCTTGGAATGCATCTGAGCGATGCACAGAATGACCGGATGAAGCGAGCAGTGGGAGAGTTCGTGGACGAGGCGACGCGCGTGCTGGCACAGCGAGACTCCTCCGGCACCAGCAGTGGTTCATCGAGCAGCTGTACCAAGGGGACCGACAGTGGGCTTTGCGAAACGCCTTCAGCACGACAGGGTATACAAAATGTGGCGATTGCGATGGGCGTAGTGTGAGTATCGAGCGGAGCAGGAGTCACAGCACTCGAACTAATATTGCGGCCAGTGTTCCCTTGTTAATCGCTGCTGTCATTCTGGCTGTGCTGCACCGTCGATTACGCAAGAAACAGAGGCAGGAAGACTTGCATGATCCTCATAAATCTTTGGACTTCGGCATGGATGGCGTAGAGCCTGCATATGTGAAGAAGAACAAGGGCAGAAAACAACCCGAAATGAGCGTGCAAGAAATCAGTGGCCACGGGAAACCGAAGCGCACGCCTGGATTGTCACTAGATATGAACATTGGCAGTCCGTACATGCTGCCACCCGGACTCAATGGATCCCACGAGTCGATACACAGCCTGGCAAGAACCCATGACGACCACGACCCGTATCGATCCGTGACACTGTTACGACCTTCGACCGATGGTGGTTCAATACGGACTGGCCGATTCCAAGGTGACAATGGCTCTCTATACTCCATGTCCACCGGCCACCACTCGGCATTACCAGACAAGGACAAGGCAGGTCTGCTCGTCAACGCCCGGCCAATGTCGCAGACGTGGTCTAAGCGCGGCGACTCAATGTCTCCTGATAATCCAGCGTCACCCACCTCAGCTGGCGACTTTCCACTACGTCAAATGAACGGCTCCCTCAACCGAACTGCACCGCCACCAATTCGCAAACCCAGCCTCGACAAGAATCTGCCTGAGATTCTGGAGAAGGAAGTGACTCCTCGTGACTCGCCGTCCATTGTCATTGATGAACCTCAAGCACCTGCACCACTTGCCAAGGAAATTGCTGTTCCGGAGCCAGTGGCCAAACAAATGCCACCAGCTCCAAGGAGTTCTGACACCACAACCAATTCCTCACTTCCTTCCAGAGGCGACTCTATGCTCACCACTGATCGGTCAAGTCGCCCGGAGTCGAGCAACTACGGTGACGAAGAGCCTACTCCGCTCGCACCTTTGGCAGAGCACCACGCCGTGACTGTCACCGACCATGATGCACCGTATGACATTGATCCCATCATGATTTACACCGAGTACGGTGACGAGCCACCGAGCCCGAACGCACTCCCTCAGCGAAAGCAAAGCCTTGCTGCGCCTCATGCCGCCGCCGCTGCCGGCTCAAGACTTTCGGTCATGGGCTTGAGACCGCTGCCCCCGGACATGCCAGATGACAATCCAGAGGTCCGCGCGAATAGAATCCGCTCGTTCTACAAGGAGTACTTTGATGACAGCAAGCCGCAGCCAGCTAATGCGCAGTACACCGATCCCGGATACTACTATGACGATGGCTACATGGATGGCATCATCTACGATCCAGAAACCGGAGGTTTCTATGCTCCAGGCCAACAGACACATGCGAAGCCATGGGCGCAAGGCCCAGCGCGAAGAGCCATGACACCACCGCCCCGCGCTCGACCACGCGTCAGTGACAACTCATCCGTTGGCTTCCAATATCACTCACGACGTCCTTCGTTGGCATATTCGACAATGTCTGGTGGTGGCCCACGAGGTCGCCCTGGTCCGAAAAAGGCACTTCCGCCACCAAAGGCTCTGACCAGTTTGCCAACTCCCCACAAGCTGAAGGAGGATGATCTGGTTTTCAACCCCATTGACTTTGCGCCCCCAAGCTCATTCCGTGAGCTGCAAAATGGTCGACGACCAGATTCGCCTATGGGTGTGCAAAGGCCTTACAGCCCAAGTGTGCGTGCTTTCACGCCGCTGGCGTCGTCTTTCGATGCATTGGATGTGCTGCCGTCACCGCACCATTTGCGGCGGTCGGGTACATTCACTGCATTGGACTTCGCGCCACCTTCAAAGATCCGAGATCCGGGTAACCTCTCACCCAGTGACGCCGGCAGTATCCGCAGCAATCGCTCTGGAGTCTCTGCCATGCAACACCATGCTATCCGAGACGGCGCCTACCGAGTATCGAGGATACCCAAAGAGGTGGTGACGACCAAAGATGACATTGCCCACCAGCTGCGGCCCAAGATGGACCTGGTCAGCAAAGCATAAACCTTCGATTTTGTGAGCGAACGGCATTTGCCAAAATTGGCAATTACGAGCATTACGACCTACAACCTGCATCTGAATCTGGCGCAAGCAATCACCACCATCGCATCATGACTTTAAAGCCTCAGTTGTGCACGCAGTCACCAAACACTTCTTTCATTCTGAACTCATGCGTCGGTCGACTGCAGACTGCAGCCAGAGACTTGCCATGCACATACACACACGGCCCGGCAGCTACATGAGACAACAGACATACTTTTTGCAATCCTTTTCTTGTCACTCATTTTACGGAGACAGCATTAGACGAAACGGCAGTGTCCGCCAAAACATACACACACACCCCTCTCGGGGCTTTTTATAAAGATGGGCGGGCAGGAAAGCGGGCAATCTGGGCGTCATGGGATAGAAGCGATAATGTTTTGAGCTCTTTTATCAACAGGTCTGGTGGCCTGATGCTGAAGGAGAGGTGGGAGGGGATGAGAGAGGAGGATTTTGAGAGAGCGTGACGCGGAGATCCGCGAGGAAGAGTGTGTACATATTGACTTGACCTCGACTTTGCTGGTGAAGTAAGTCGGGCAAGGAACTACTGTATGAGTGGGAAAAATCGAACAAATCAATACCAAATCGCTCGTGCTTCTCTCGCATATAGCGCAACTTGAGCTGACGACGTGGAATATGCTGACTGAACTCGTATAGAATGGAAGGCTAGTAGTGCCGCGTAAGGTGGTCCTGAACATTGCTTACGGGTGAGACACCGGTCAATGTATCCAGGGACACGAGGAAGAATACGAGATGGGAAACCAGGAACCCGGCACTCGTCGCTCGTCGTCTCGTTGGGCTTAGCGGCTGTGGGAAGCTAGTTACAGCAGGCCCAGCAGCATTGATTTATGGAGAAGGTCACAAGAAACTTCCTTGTGTGAATTGCTTGATTTTCTGCCATCCCATCCTTCGTCCTTTGTGGTTCAATTCGGAATGAGGCAGTGTTATCAGACGTTAAGGGCAGTAATGGTTTCGAGCCACTGCAAATGAGCAACGACTCTGCTGCAAACTTCTGAAGGTATGAAACTGTCTAGCACGCCTGGAAGAATATAGGTGATAACACTGTTCTCCATCGACAATGGTCTCGAAAGACCACCCCAATCTGTCCTTCCTGCTCAACGAACAGGACTATAATTTGTCTACGTAAGGTAAAAGTAAAAACTAAATCCCACGAGCCTATCCGTCTGTACAGAAAGCAATTGCCTCTTCCTATCATCAATCAATAATAGCATACCCGATGCATGATCCAAACCACACCTATCCCCACCCTGCCCAATTCTACTTCCCAATTCCACAACTCGCAGTCCATTGCCCCAGCAAATCATACGCTCTCCATGCTGTTCTATCCCAGCCTATCTCATCCGGGGAAGAAAAACCATGACCCTCATCACACGCACCCAACAGATCCCCGAAATTCCTATCGGATGTCACACGCATTCACGCGACCACATTTCTTCTCTTCGACAACCCGAATAAGGTAGCAATCCATACCTCGGAAGGAAAGCCCACTTCCCACGCCTCCGAAATTTGCTCCTGCACTCCCTCCGCACAGCCAGCCGAAAGAGTAGAGAAAATCCCGAAATCTGCTCCATTCGGCGAAAAGCTGGTTGGCATCTCTGCAAATGGCTCGGTGGAATCACATTGGCGGAATTTGGAGATCCGTCGGCGTGGAAAGGCGACGGTCTAGGTGGAGAGAGAAAGGGGAGTTCTATTCCGAAGAGCGCTCGCTGTGTGGCATGCCCTTACGATGGCCATTGATGTTCTTGGTGCAAGTCACTCTGGCCCGGCTTCGGGTATCGGAGTCGTCGAGTTACTTGGGACGTCTCTGGGATTCAGCCGAAGTGTCGTAGTGCCCTAGTCGTTCAGCTAATGGCCTGGTGTGCGGCGTTTCTTGGAGAAACGATAGCTCACATCACACACTCTCGATCAGTTCTCATCACGACGTAGGCACTGAGTGGGTTGAGCGACAGCATGGCAGGAACCCACACGTTGAAACAAAAGACATAGTTGTGGTGAATGTGTTTCACGTTTGCGTACAGTGGCCTCTTGCCTGCCCATGCATTTTCCCTCTCCCAAAACACAAAAAAACAGACGTCCAATGAACTCCTTAACGCCTCGCTGGTCGTTTAGACATTACGTATTCCTCCGAGGAGTGGTCTTAACGCTGACCTTGCTGTCTCCTCCTTTCCTCCCTCGCCATGATCATCTCCCCAGTGGGATAATTCTTCTTCGTCCTCTCCATCGCATATCCATTCCTGTAGGCCTTCTTTGCGGCCAACAGTGCCTCCGCCTGCTGCTTCTCACGCAGTGATGGCCTGGTTCTTGGCCGATTCAAGGGCAAATCTGGATGAGTTGGCACCTTGGATAGCTTCCTCCGCGGAACCTTCTCCAATCGACCGTAGCGGCTGAACTGGTACTCGTAGTTGTACCGAAGTGGCGGTTGCTTCTTTAGTGCAACATGCTCTAGCGCTGCTTTCTCGGCCTTCTCCGCTGCCTGCTGTACAGCAATCGCCTTCTCGACGACTTCTGTTGATGCAATCCGTGAGGGTAAAATATCGTCTAAAATATGCTGTGTGTTCTATCCGCAGCACAATGCCTTGAACAGTTTCTGGATTGCACCCTGCTTTTGCTCGGGCTGCTGTGGCTGTGCGGCTGGCCTCTGAGCGGCTGCACTTGCTGTTTGTGGTTGGGCACCGACTGCGGATGAGCCGGGCCCTCTTGTCAAATCGGCGCGGCTGTTCTGGAATTGAGCAGCCGTGCTACGGTGGTCTGCGGCGTCCATCTGCATTCCGCTGCCACGCTTGCCCAAATCTTGGCTGTTTTGTGGGCGTCGGGCTGGTTGCGCCCTTTGGTTTGTAGGCTGACGAACGGCGCCTGGCTTGCTCGGAAGCGGCTTCTCCTTGTCGATTTGAGGAGTGTTCGACGCACGGTTGAGGTTGTTGCGGTGAAGATCCGCGTTTGAAGGATTGCCCTGTTCGCGGTGGCCCGCGGCGGCAGACGGGCGGGTTGGCACATCCCAGCCCTTGCCGTTGTTGAGCTTCATCCAATCGTACTCGCCATCTTCCACCTCGCCAGTGTTCTGCAGCGCCTTTGTGAACAGGTCGCGCAGATAGTCGTAGTCTGGCGTGTCCTCAAAGCCCAGGTTGCGGACGTAGGACAGGTACTTGTTGAACTCCTCTGGGAAGCCTTCACACAAGTCCTTGATGGCTGTTGTTTGTTTCTTCTCCCCGATCTTCTCGTACTTCTGCTTATTTGTCGCAGCCTTGAGACCTTGCCATGGGAGTCCGCCGCGGAGCATGTACATGAAAACGTGTCCGAGAGCTTCGAGGTCGTCACGTCTCGACTGCTCTCGCCCAAGGTGGGTGTTGATGGACATGTAACGCGCTGTGCCGGACAACGACTTGCGCTCGCGGTACGGAATGTGTTGTTTGGTTTTGGGGTCCCTGTATTGCTTCGCCATGCCGAAATCGACGACATGAATGACATTCTGCGCCTTGGTGTTCGGTCGGCCGATCAAGAAGTTGTCTGGTTTGATGTCGCGGTAGATGAGATTTTTCTCGTGGATGGTTTGGACGCGTGAGAGCATCTGTTTGGCTACCATGACGACGGTCTTGATCGTGAAGCGTCGACCGCAGTGGTCGAACAGGTCCTCTAGCGATGGGCCGAGCAGGTCTGTGCACCCGTGATGTCAGCCCGTGTCACGTGCGCATGGTGAGACCAGCGGGCTGGGAGGAAGACGCGTGTCTGGGGGCGGCGACGGGGTGGGTGAGACATACCTATCACTAGAATGTTGTGCAGGCCTTCTTGCCCAAAGTAATACACGTTCGGTATACCAGCTGCGAGCCCTCGGTTAGCACGTCCGCCGGGCAGGCGGTGAAGCGTCGAAAGGAGAAGCACTCACGGCAACCGACGAGTATCTTATACGTGCGGTATTCATCGCGAAGTTGCGGGGCATCGCTTTTGCGAGGTTCGAACTTGATGGCGACCTGGGTGTTGTTCAAGAGGTTGGTTCCCTCGAAAATGACACCGAAACTGCCTTCTCTACGCGGAGGTTAGGGGTGCTCGCCGCGCACGTCAATGGGAGAGTGTCCGTACCCGATCTTCTTGCCGACGCGGTAGTGGACGCCAACCACATTGCTGCTAGACGCAGTGTTCGCCATTGTAAGGTATGAGCGAAGAGGTGTAGAGGTAGAGGTGTGGGTGTGGTGGCCGCGGCGGAAGAAGAGCTAGCTGGAGTGTCGCTATGCGCAGCGGCGTGACGGCCGCGCGCGGGAGAAAGACGTGCGTGGAATCAGCAAGTGCGTGTGAGTCGATTGCTGTCGCTTTCGGGTGTCGTGGTTGCCAGTGTTCGCTCGCGTTGTGATTGCATGTGCTTGCATTGGTATGAAGAGGAAACGGTCGGGGGCAGGGCTGTCTATATAGTCACGCTAGGCGGATCATCCCGTCACCGAACGATTGGGCACGTCTGACCTCGCCACCTTTTTTACCCCCCAATGGCACAGCCCTCACTTCTCTGCGGAACATTCTTCACACCCTCTCACTTGCTCGCATGACCCATTGGAAGGTTTCTCGTCACCTCAGAGTCGCGGCAATTCTGCGGAGACTATACCGCGTTGCAATTTTCGCCCAAACCTAAGTCACGCTTGATGCAAACAGCCCTGACTAGCAAACATCACCCAAACTCTGCTGCAATGCACACGGGAAGGACAGAATGTCTCACGGTGTCTATTGCTTTGCACATCTCTGCACCGCAGCAGCACCTTCACACCCGGCCAACATCGAACCTCCGAGCTCAGGGCCGCACTGATCCTCTCCCCTGAGGCCAACGCTTGGAGCGAATGAAAAAGACGTATCACATTTTTCATCTTCGACAGCGCGTCGACTGCCTTCGCACCTTCCAAATCCTGCACGGCGCATCTCGCTCAGGCCTCGTAGCAAGCTGCGCCAGACACAGTCCATCTGCCCAGCGCTGACTACCGGCCTCTCCACCCGAGCACAGACATAGCCAAGAATCCAACGGTTCAACATCACCAACTGTCGCGCTCTGCTCGGACGAACCGCGAGCGTAAACATTTCTCACGGCAATAACGCAAAGATGCAGAGACCTTGCCACTGTGACTTCAAGCTACAAAAAGTCGCTCGTGGCCAAGAGCTCATGGCCTGTGATCCATGGTACGATGAGCTCTAAGTCTACCTCACCATGCTGACAACGCAGACCCTGGCTGGGAAACAGCCCAACCCTTCGGCATTCCCATGACCACACATCTTTAGTCGTGCGATCCCAACGACCTGGTACATCTGCTGCAGCTTTCATACTTGAGCGAGTCCAACCTCGTCCTTCGTGCAGTCTGTAAGCTGTCGAGGAAAGGCAAGCCGTTTGATGACCGCTTTTGGCTTGCGCACAACTTCGACTGCTTTGCGTCGCCCTCACATTGCTCTCATCCCACCAATTGCGTATCGAGCCAAAGCATTTGAGCCAGGCCATTTAGCTGCTCAGACTTCGCCAGCTGTCATCTGTCAATGCACAGCTTGCCTACGCTGAATTGTACGCTGCAACACCACTCGTGTTTGTCTGCTTCATTCAAGCCGGATGACAGGTGGTATGCCATCCACTGCCCGCTTGCGATATCTTGCAAATGGAATCGCCAATATCAGCCTCGGATCATTGGTCCTTTTCCATGCGTATGACTCCTAAGATATCGTCCTTTCAATACGCACGTGCTAGGTGCTTGAGTCTCAGCAGCGCTTCGCCTGAGTGGATCAGATGGGCCAATGCCTTTCATGTGCTCGGCAGCTGCTCGTGCGTGGTGCCTGGTTCTCCGAGCATTCTTTCAGCTCCCAAACCGCCACTCTCTCTTTCATCCCGCTGTCTTGTCTGCCAAGGGACTCCTCTCCCTTATCCTCTTCCCAAACACCCCAAACAGCGCCGCCACCCCACAAAAGCCTGTCGCAATACCCGCAAGCACAAACCTGTCCTTCGCATCAGTATCAAAACAGCCTCTCGAATATCCTCCTTCCCCCAAAAGAAAGATACTCACATCGCATAATTAGCACCCAAATTTCGGAACATCGCACTCCCAAACAACGGAAAAGTACCCGAAAATGTCGCTCTCAGAAAGGACATGGGTGCAAGCGCCGAAGCCGTACGAGAAGCGTACGTATCGCAGAGATATCCGCTCAACACATTGTCAAATTCGACAATACTATACCCAAGCAACGCAAGCGAGGAAATTGAAGCCCACGGCGAAGCGGAAGAATTCAGCGGAGAGACCGACAAAGCGAACCACCATCTAGGGAAAACCACCAAGTCCCGTCAGCAACTCAGTTCTCTCGAAGACAGATCTGACTGAAAGAAAGCCAGAAGGAGAAGGGGGAAGGAGAGCTTACAACCCCACAGCCAAAACGGGCGCAGCAACATAAAACCCAAACAATTTATCCTCGGGCTCAATCGCTTGTGGGTCTTTCCTCCGGGCGACTCGCACATCATAAATCCTCGGCAGAAGCGTGAAACATGTCCCGACGGGGACGGAAACAAACACCAAAGACGCCTGCATCCTCGTGTAGCCAAAGGCTTCTTCGTAGACTTCCGGCAAGGCGGCCGTGAAGAGGTAGATGACGGCGTAAACGATCGCGCCCATGATGGAGGTCAAGAAGACGACGGGTTCGGTGAAAAAGAGTCGAAGAGGCAAGGCGAGGCCTTGCTGGATGAAAACAGAGAGCGAAGGTTTGGAGTTGTGGTGGTCAATGGAGAGTTTGCGGAAGTCGGTGGTGTGGGACACGCGTTGGACTTTCTGACGGAGGAGTTGCGCAGGCCGGGATTCTTGCATGAAGAGGCATGCGACGCCCAAGAGGCCGCCGATGATGGCAGCAAGGTAGAAGAGCCATTGCCTGTGGGGTTTGTTAGTGGAAGGGAATATACACGGATCGCTGAAGGATCAGAACATGCCAGCCCAGCGAGGACTCGCTCACGGCATTGGCAATCGCCGGTGCCAAAGCCAGTGCGAGCACAGCTGACAAGATCCAGGAATGCACGAGCCAGATCCTCGCTTTGATGTCCCACATGTTCTCGATACTGCCACATGCCACGACGGCAGGCATAGCAGACAAGAACCCCGACACGAAGCGGCCAACGACCACCGCAGGAACAGTCGGCGAAGCGCCGACCAAGGCACAAAAAGCCGCGAACCCAAAGGCGCACGTGGTATATATCGCCCGCCCTCCCAATGATTCGGCGAGAGGTGGGAAGATGAGTCCACCGAGCGCTTGACCGAGGAGGTATAATGTCGTGAAGTAGAAGAGACCCAACTCCGTCGAAACCCCCAACTGATCGATGGAGTACGGCACGATCGAACTCCCGACAATGCTGAAGACCGTCATGACGAACTCCATCGTGAGAATCACGGCGGAGTCGTAGGATTTTCGGAAGAGTGGCCAGCGTCTCGGATGAGCAGATGTGCCACTTTTTCAGCGTACCAGGCCGGAATTGTCGATCGCGAGGCCTTTCGAGTGCAGTTTTTGGCTGACGCTGATGGGGATTTCGATGTGTTCTTTTTTTGACTCGGCGGAGCCATTTTCGTGTGGTGTTGTGGTGTTTTCTGCAGACTGCTCATGCTTCTCTTGCTCCAATGCTGTTGTTTTAGATGATGTGGACGGGGTAGCAGCTTCGAGGTCGTGCGCGACTTTTTCCATCTCTCTCTCCGTCTCCAATAACGATGCTCCTGTCGTCCATGCGTTCTGTTCCGGTTTTCCTCGGCACATTAATAGATCTGTTCTACTTGAACAACCAGATTGAGGACAAACATGTGCAGAGTCAACCCGGGAGACTGCCAGAAACACGCACGCGTACACGACATCATAGAGGGAGCGTCCAAGGGAGTTTCCAGCAAACCTCGACTGCGTTGAACGCACCGAAGTGGAGCTACCAGCGATCCGACGCCGTTATACGGCATCATGGGTGATCAGTCCCAGGAAGCAATGAAAGCTTGTCCAGGAAGTGACAGCACACGGCACGAAAGCGCCAAAGTCGATGCACTCGATTGGGGCACGCATCGAAGAATATGAACTTTGTTTCCAGGACCCTGATACAGATATTATCTGATCTTTACTTCCTCTGAGTCGGATGCGCAATGCATTCTTTCTCTTAGATGTGAGCTGTGCACTTACGCCAGAGACACATGCCCTCGGCGACATGTGTCGACGTAACAAATCTCTTCGCGACGAACATCGTCCTCTGTTTTCCTCCACATGTACACGCATTCAGGTCCAGACCCAGACCCAGCTCCAAACCTCGAAAGCGTCAGCATGACGAGCAAAAGCAAATTACTCCAAACATTCCCGAAATGGAAAGTGCACATTGGACATGACGGAGGGAGCCGATCTTTCGCAACCGCCGCCCATCGTCGCCGGAGCCGTGCGTGTCGTGCATACAGCAGTCTTACATATACAAAATGATATTCCCCTCCCGCAGAGCCGCGGATTAGAGCTTTGATGCTCAATCTGTGCTTGTGATAAAGAATTCGATGTGTAGCTCGTAGACTATGCAGACGAAGTGCAAACAAGCACGCGCCGAGAAGTGAAGATCTGACGAGGCATGATAGAGTAAGGAAGTGGCACGACATACCTCAGCATTAACGAGAATGATCTCAGACTTGTGCAGGATGTCTCGTAGACATCTCACGTACTTGTAGTTCCCAGAGTCTTGTGAGCACTCGATGTAGACGTCGACAACGCGGAGCTAACTACGACTAGGCTGCTACTACCGTATTAGGGTTGGAACTAGGGTTACATGGATAGGAACCTCTGGGACAGCGAACATGTGTCCTCTATCACGATTCTCGACACACCGAGAAACTGGTGATTAGGGAACCAATGCGCACACTCTTTGAATGAGGCACGTTCCAAGAAGCAAGGTCTTCCGCATCAGTAGTTGCTTCCCATCTGAATGAAAACCCCGCAAGACACTAATCTGCCAGCAAGATCGTCGCCTCTCACACACCTCAAAGTCTCCACTAGGAAGTCCTCGAACAACAAAATGCATATGCACAATATGACGTGTTCTGGGGTATCTAATCGATCGCTTAGGCTGGTGTGTTTGCTTACCACGCTCCGTCCGTGAATTTAGTGAATCCATTCATCCTGCTGCCGCCATCCAACTTCTTATCCTCTCTCCTTGCCCCTCTGCCTTCGAAAGCCACCCGCTTGTTCATTCTTTGTTCCCTTCTTCCTCTCCTCCAATGCTACAAATGGGATGTTGCGCTCTCCTCGCCTCCGCTCGAATGCACCTCGCTGGAACCCGTGGCCAATTTGCAAGTTGCAAGTGGACGCCGCCCCTGTCGGCTGCGAAGATAATGCTTTCCAATCTCGTACCGATGTGCACGATGCGCACCGGTTCCTCCGAATGGCAACATCCGTACTCGGCAAAAGGCGCTTCAGCCGTTGCCAAAAGTTGCGCAGACGGACCGCATGTTAACTTCTACGGCCAGCCGTTGACGATCACAGATCGCTCTTTTCCAATGACCTCTGGGGTCAGATAAAATTCCATACATGACCTTCTCGCCACTGCATTGCTGTCGTCAATCCAGCTTCCAATGTAGGGTGTCATCCTGGTCCTTGCCGAGATACAACTCCACCGCGTAGAGTGCCATGGTGCCGGCCAAGTTGGCCCATCGGCTGATGTTCCCACCTCCTTCGCCACCCTGACTCGTCCACCATTCTCCAGGATGATCCGCAGAAGCAGTTGCAAAGTGCTGCAGCAATAGGCTCGTGTACACTGCGATGAGAATGCTTGGACTATAGTATGTCAGGACTCCCATAAGGCCATGAACCCCCTCTGAATCTTCGAGCGACGGATCGTGTGCCAGAGCGCGTGCACCGGATTCCCGAACCGCTGGAATTATCCTGGCTGCAGCGTAGAGAACCAGAAGGCGGTAGATCAGCGAGATGATGACCGATGGAGTGACCGTCTGTACGGCAGCGAACATGAAGCCGAAACCATTCAAAATGGTGCTGGGCAACTGTGATAGTGCTTGGGTGATGGTTGAGAAACTGGCCATCAAGATTGGAGGAAGGGGTGGGAACTCGTTGACATCGTTCCGGAGGGGAGAATCCGGCAGCGGGTGACTTGGCTGGTAATCGGTAAAGATTTGGTAGATGCAGAGGGTAATGTATGCGAACAGCAAGCTGCTTTCCACAATGTTACCACGTCCGCTCCCAATGCCCCAGGCGCAGAGAAAGACGGCGCAGGTAATGGCAATGCCAATCAGCACGGCGTCCTGGCTGTCGAGTCCCGGGAAGGTCGACATGCGCCAGATGAAATAACACGAACTGGCGATGATGCTGCCGGAGGGAATCAAGAGGCCGAGCATCCAACTGTCTCCTCCATCATCGTTGTTGACCAGATATCGCGTGACCTGCCCAGCAGCTTGGATGACCAGCAAACTGCAGAAGCCCTCGACCAGCTGGAACACGGGCATGGAATACCTCAGGAACGTGTCCCACCCGCCGATCAAGGCATATTGCAGCACTCCCTCACTGCCGAACACCCATTCCTTGAAGCTCGGTGTCTGATGCAGTGGCTTCGTCGCGTTGAAGAAGGCGCGACTGACCCACATTCCCTCTTCACCCGCATCCACACTGAATTTGTTCAGGCTCCAGATCAGCAGTCCTGCGATCATGACTGGCTGCATGGCCGCGATTGTGTTGACACCTGCCCTCCTCCATGTGGAATGATCTGGGGTCGCGAGTCGCAGTGTCGAGAGGACGAAGTAGTAGGTGGCTAGGCTCAGACTGAAGGCCAGACCGCACGTCCGGCCGCCGACATCGAAGGCGAGTGGGATGGTGAAGACGATCGAGGCGAGGAAGAGCGAGCTCCCAATGAAGCGGAGGATCATGGCCAGCTTGCCCGCCGAGCCGTGTCGTGCGGAGGGTTGAGGACAGGCGGGTGTGGGAGGGTCATGCGGTGATCAGGCCGAGTCTGGCACTCTCCTCACCTCTCACGCTGGCGGAATGAGCAGCAGGAGCGCGTGGTGGAGTGGGAGGAGGCAAGAGGAACAGCGGGCGTGGTGGAGGTCGAAATTGTGCTGGTCGCTAGTTAGTTGGTTAGGCTAAAATTGACCGCCAGATAGTGTGATAACTAACTAACTAGGGTCCAGCCGGCTGTCGATGCAGGCGCGTCCGTGGTTCTGAAGGCGACGACGCGATGCTTGAAGAGCGGTCAAGCGGGGGAAGACGAGATTTCGGGGCGCGGGGAGGTGTGATGGTGTGTCAAGTGAAGGGCGGCGCTGAGTGTCGCGTGCGATGTGCAGTAACTAGTGTCTATGTAGCAGTGGTACACGCGGGACTGGTCGACTGCCATCAGCATTCGAATAAGCGACCAAACGCGACCAAGCACGCAAGCAGGACAAGACCAGCGGCAAACCAGTTTCCCACGTCGTCGTCATTCCCCCTTCCTGTCATTCACGTCGCACAACGATGCTTGATGCAAATCGATCGCACCGACGTCGATGGCTTGGCAGCAGCAGGATTCCACGTGCAGCAGTAGAACCGGTCCAGCTGCAGGGATGTCGCGACGTTTCAAGCTTGTGACAATTTCTTGTCAGCACCTCTCTCTCCGTGTGCATGAAGAGACTGCTGCTGTCACCGCTGCGGCCCTCCCGTCCACCCCTCCGTCTGCCTCTGCACCGCGCTTCCATTCGCTCCGCCGCCTCTCCTAACAAGGCCAAGACTGCAAACGACATCTTTCAGCGCCTTGTCGCCAGCAACCCCCACCTCTATCGACCTCTGCTGCAGCAAATGACCTCGGAGCCTTCGTCGAAGCGACTCAAGATGGCCGATGGCTCTGCAGCCCCCGTCATTGGCACCCACAACGGCCACTTCCATGCCGACGAAGCTCTCGCGGTCTACCTTCTGCGCCTGCTGCCAGAGTACAAGAATGCATCGTTGATCAGAACGCGCGATCCCGAAGTGCTTAAGACATGCACTGTTGTCGTTGACGTGGGTGGTGTGCACGACGATGCCCTCTTCCGCTACGACCACCATCAGCGAGAGTTCAATGCCACCTTCCCTGGCAAGAACACTAAGCTGTCGTCAGCAGGCCTGGTGTGGATGCATTACGGCAAGAGAATTGTTTCGGCCGTGACGGGGCTGGAACTCACTAGCGCCGAGAATGAGCTGCTTTACCAAAAGCTATACGAGGACTTTGTGCAAGCATTCGATGCGAACGACAATGGCATCTCGGTCTACGACCCAGCGGAGATCAGAAAGGCAGGCATCGAGAAGAAGACGTCGGACAAGGGCTTCAGCATCGCCAGTGTCGTCGGCCGCTACAACCACGCCCCGGTAACACCTGCTGCAAACAACACTGGCGCAAACGGCTTCATCCAAACGAGCAAGGCGAAAGACCAAGCTGATGAAGATGCACGTTTTGCTCGTGCTTCCGCTTTCGTCGGCGAGCAATTCTCCATTGAGCTGAGCGACAAGTTTCTGGCATGGCTTCCCGCACGCAACGTCGTCGCGCAAGCCTTCAACTCTCGGCACGCAGTGGATCCGCAAGGTCGCATCCTCGTTGTTCCATGGAAGGACGGCGGCGTACCGTGGATGGACCACCTCTACGGGCTCGAGGAAGAGACTGGTGCAGAAGGCAATGTCTTGTACGCACTCTTTGCCGAAAGTGGAGAGCAGGACAGCAAGTGGCGCATTCGAGCGGTGAGCCTTGAGCCTGGCAGTTTTGAGAACCGAAAGGGACTTCCTGAGGCCTGGAGAGGAATGCGTGACGACGAGCTGAGCAAGCTTTCTGGTGTACCTGGCTGCATCTTCGTGCATGCTGCCGGCTTCATTGGTGGCAACCAAACCTTTGATGGAGCGCTCGAGATGGCGAAGAAGGCTCTCGAAATCTAGACGCGTTGGTTGCTGAAACATCACGATGCCGTTGGGCATCGGACGAAAACTACGCATATGCGTTGAAATGCAGTTATGACCCGCTGATGAAGTGCCGTCAGCAAGGCTAGATCGCCTTCGCCAGCCGGGAAGCGCGGTGCTCCCCGGCTTTGCCGCTGTAGGTCTTTAGAGACACGGAGTGGCATGATCTCTTCATGACCGATGGCCTGCACGAATGCTAGACTTGTTTCCGTTTCAATGTGCCACGACCAGCTTGGGTACATAGAGAAACAGGCACCAAAATCTCAGCCCAGATATAGCCGACTCTAAATCAGTGTCGATAGTTGTTTCTGCATGCTGCCAGGATAGGCGATCAGCACGCATGGATGGCATCTAAGATTACTCTCAATAGGTGATGCGAAATCACCAAGTCACATGAGACCGTGTGCAGGCTTTCCACAGCGCGTCACAAAAATGTCACACGCTACGTCATTGTTCAATGTCTTGTGCTACAGAACGAGACGAACTGCTCAAGTTCTCTTCACAAGCTCTCGGCCGCTGCCTTCGACATTTCGATCCAAAGACCGGAGACAGTCACCATGGCAGAAACCCATCACTTCGACGTCAACCGCCTCTTCACAGTCAAAGACTATGTCTGCGTCGTGACGGGCGGTGGAACAGGCATTGGCCTCATGGCCTCCCAAGCCCTCGCCGCCAACGGAGCCAAGGTCTACATCACCGGCCGCCG
>ANSM01005740.1:0-10760 GCA_000347735.1 Cercospora canescens BHU | reverse complement strand
CCGGACCCGCCGATGAGGACCCCATCGACGCGCAGGACCCAGTCATCGACGAGAGTATAATCAAAGAGACGCCGCCGCGTCCCGCGCACATCAGAAACGGCTCCGGCGAGCCTCGAGCTTTCGGCGAAGTTCTCGACGAGGCCTTGCCCTCCCCAGGCAGTCCGACACTGCGGCATCCCAAAGGCAGGCTCGAGTCCAAGGCGAGCCGTGAGAGCTACGCGAGTACCGTCAAAGAGCACTCACCGTCTCCCAACGGACTGCCCAATGGTGACGGCCACGGGAATCCCGTGAAGCAGACGATCAGGAACGAGCCGAAAACGAACGGCAACGGCAACGGCGAGACGTTTGACGGAGTCGGTGAGGACGAGGCCCCTCGATCGCCGGTCAAACGAACCCACAAGCGTCGCTCCTCGCGGACGCTCAACGGCGACTCAAGTCGACCCACCTCGTCCGATTCACACGCAGACATGGCGAGCGAGAACCAATACCACCAGCCAAATGGGAACACGCTCGCGCCTGATGCCCCCACCATCGACCTCATTCGCAGTAAGAGCGGCGAAGATCTAGCTTCGGTAAAGCGGAACGAGGACGACTTCTTGAGCTTGCAACAGATCGCGGACAAACCCAAGCCTGTTCGACAACTACGGCGAGATAGTGAATTGACGAGTGGCCGCCGGGCGGGCGAAGGCTGGGGAAGAAGTGCGATTCGATGGGCGCCACTGAATGTGCCGGTGCAGCGTAGGCTGCAGACTGCCATGGTCCTCCTGCACACTCTCTCCATCGTCGGTTCTCTCGCCTTCTTTCTCTTCCTCTGCGGAATCCCGCTCCTTTGGCCAATCCTGGTCCCGTATCTCATTTACGTCCTCTTCTCGCAGGTCTCCATCGATGGAAGCCTAGCTCTTCGCTCCGAATTCTGGCGTCGAAGCAAAGTCTGGTCATTGTTTGCCTCCTACTTTCCAGCGCGATTGCATCGTAGCCAGAAATTGGAACCGACAAGGAAGTACGTGTTCGGTTATCACCCACACGGCATCATTAGTCACGGAGCATTCGCGGCGTTTGCGACTGAAGCGCTCGGCTTCAGCCAATTGTTCCCGGGAATCACTAACACACTGCTCACGCTCGACTCCAATTTCAGAATCCCGCTCTACCGCGAGTACGCTCTTCGCATGGGTCTCGCCTCCGTCAGTCGCGAAAGCTGTGAGAATATCCTTTCCAAGGGCGGGCCGAATAAAGAGGGCATGGGTCGGGCTGTGACTATCGTCATCGGAGGTGCACGCGAATCCTTGGACGCGAAGCCTCACACCATGCGTCTGGTACTGCGAAAGCGCAAGGGCTTCGTCAAACTTGCTGTTAGGTGTGGTGCGGATCTTGTTCCCACTCTCGCCTTCGGCGAGAACGATATCTATGATCAATTCGACTCGGACAAACACCCCTGGATCCACAAATCCCAGTTGTTTGTCAAGAAGCTGATGGGCTTCACTGTGAGCACTCATATCGCACTTTGGCTCCTTGCCCTTGCTCACTTTGTCACAGGTACCTCTTTTCCACGCGCGTGGCGTTTTCAACTACGATGTCGGAATGATGCCGTATCGTCGACCGATCAATATCGTAGTGGGCCGCCCAATACAGACGACACAGAGCAAGACCCCAGATCCTGCCTACGTCGATGAATTGCACACAAAGTACGTACAGGAGTTGCAGAGAATATGGGACGAATGGAAAGATACCTTCGCGCGGGATCGTAAAGGTGAATTGGAGATCGTGGAATGAAGACAGTCACTTTCAAACATGTCATTAGTAACGGCCGCGTCGCAGTCCGGCTGGCTCTTTGTGTTTCTAGTGTTACGAGATGGCATAGCGGCAGCACAGCGCACGCAGAGATTGTTCGATAATGATATGATATCCCGCAGGCTCGTTCCATGGGTGAGGTGTAGAAATCCAAGCGCCGTCGAAATGCAGTATGTACTTGTGGCTCTAGTCTTGGCGCTTCTCTTTTGGAATCTTGGGCAGTGACAACCACATCCCGAGCAGAACGACCAAAATCGCAAGGATGATCGGTTGCAATGCCTTGACTCCGACGGCGTTTGCAATGGCACCCACTGCGAACGGAATGACAGCCGCTCCACCCATACCCAGAGCTGCCACAAAGCTGATTGCTCCGACATGCAGATGTTTTGGAAGGGTCTTTGAAAGCACAACCACGGCCGCTGGGAACATAGGGCCGAGAAAGAATCCAATGAGCGCGACAGCAATCGCCGAGACGACGAATTGCGGCACCAGCCAAAACACCAGTTCCAAGCCAGCCGCTGCGAGCAGATACCCCACGGTGGCCCATCGTTCTCCGATTCTAGGTGTCACAAACCGTAGAGCCACTCGTCCGACGGTCACTCCTAGCCAGAACCCAGTGGAAGTGAGAGACGATTGGAATCCTGGCGCCCCTCGCACGCGCTGCATGAAAGTGACGACCCAACCACTGAGCGCGACCTCTGCACCGACGTAAAACAGGAGAAAGACTGCCAGAGTCCAAGTCACTCTCAATTTCAGCGCAGCTCGCGTCCTTCCACCAGCTTCTCTTGAATGGGCACTCTTCCTCCTGAACTCAGTGCCGTTAGCTTTCCAAAAGCTCGCCACACCGCTAATAAGCTCGATGGTGCAGAGCCCGAGAGGGATGAAATAGTATCGGTACCACGGCAGACCATATGTATCGGTCATCGCACTGGCGATCAATGGTGCGATGGCTGCACCTAGGCCATACAGGGCATGCACGACTCCCAATAATTCATTCGGATGCTCCAGGTCGCCGCACCAAGCGTTCCAGCTGGCATCAAGGAGACCGTTGCCCATCCCGCAGAAAGCGATCAGCACAACCACGACTGGCCAAGGTGGGTGACAGACTAGAGCGATGTAGGCTGCTAATCTGCACGTGCTCGCGAATGCTGCGAGGCCGCGTTGGCCGAACGCGAGATGAATGCGATCGGATGCGAAGGCGGCGAGGAGATAGCCTGGAAAACCTGCCAGGAAGATGAGGGAGACGGTGGTGTAGTTGAGATCGTAGTAAGTTTCGAGATAGGGAATCAGGGGTCCGTATGAGGCATCGTGGAGACCAAGATTGAACAGTGCGAGGCAGATTGCTACGAAGCGATATGTATTGATTCGTGGGTACCGCCATGTCTCTTTTGCCAGGATGGCTGTGCCATTGTTCGCAAGAGAATCTTCTTGGAGGGTCTGATGGAGTGATATGTCGTCGTGGATAGAAGGTGCTGGTGAGTCGTCCAGTCGGCGAATCTCTGGTTGGAATGTTGGCCTGGGCGCTTTTGGCCTATTCTGTTCTTGGATGGTATGCGCGTTTGTCGTGTCTTCGAGTGTCACAGTGGAAGATGAGGACATGTTGAGGTGTGTACGCTGCGCGACCGTGGCCCCCGATCAGATTGCCAGGTCTACTCCAGTGCTGCGCTTCGCCTTGTCTATTGGCGAGGACCAATAGCTGTAGGTTCGAAGGCGTTCGAGGCTTGTATTCAGGTAAAGCTGCCGACCACTATCGCCCTGTACAAGTGAAGTTTCCAGCCTATTCCGCCAAAGTGAGAAGCCCGATTGCTGAATCGGAAAACAAAGAGATCACCAGGCATGGCGAGAGATGGGCCGCTGAAGTAGCAGCAGTGCGGCGCATGGAAGAACATTGACGCAAGGCTACTCAATCTGATTCGGTGTCGGCGTGTCCAGAAGGGAAAAAGGTACGCCAAGACCAGCGGATATGCCAAATCGAGCCTACCCGACTGAAGGTCAATACCATTCGAGTTGAATTCGCCGCTTGCTTCATGCCGATCGCAGAAGTCCAGGTCAGCAAATTCTTTGCTCATGCAGCAAAGGGCGCCGCTCGTGCTCGATCACCCTCAGAACTCCGCAGACAAGTCTACTCCAGTCGGAACTTCGGACCGCTCACGCTGCATCATAAGTCATCCTCCACCCATGTACCCCACACGGTTGCCTCGAGTGTGGAGTCAACATACTCAGGGAGTGTCTCAAGGAGCTTGCTCCTCCACTGCGCATGGCACTTGTTGCCTGCAAGCGCAAATACAAGTAGGAACTTCGATATACCATTGGAGTTTCTTCGCCGCAAGGATCTTGGAAAAGGCCCGACCATAAGCCAATCTTCCCTTGCCGCATTGGGGGCTATTCCGTGGCGCTGTGCTCTTGAGAACAGTCCACTTCATCAGGAGACCCTCTTTTATCGTAGTTGGCAAATACAACACGAAGTTTGCCAAAAGATTAGACGGAAGAGCTAAGCACAACAATCTGAATTCTATGATCCGGCACCCCGGTGGTGCGTATCCGTAGCCCTTTAGTGTAACCCTCTGTACGTCCGGCAATAGCCAGTCCGCCTTCACGGGCATGTACAGAACTCAGGCGGCAGGAACGGGCCAATCTCATGTTGCGACTGACAAGGTCTCGTGTCCGGTACATCTAGCCATGTAGCCCTCCGCAAGCTCCCGCCTCACAGTGGGGATGCCCCGTCCTTGGAACCACTAACTGAGATGATTCTTGAAGACATTTTGAACAATAGATATTCTCATTTCGCATTAGACCAGTCGGCGTAGAGGGATATAAAAAGGCCCACTGCTGCCTTCTATCGGTAGCCAGTACCTGGGCGACACATCGACTGGAAGTGCCCTAAAGCTTCCGTTCATTCGATATGCTTGGCGACAGCAGCGTCCAATCGCTCATTTCGTACTATGGCCTAGTATTAAGAATGATCATGAGTCTGATGTTGTGTGCTTCAATGGTCCTATTCACAGTTCGATTTATTGTCCGGGACTTTTTTTTTTGAGGCATTTGGTGAGCTTCCTCACGAATTGCCCGCTACTGTGTACGCAGGCGCTTCTTCATATACAGGCAGAATCTCGTCCTCGACTTCACCGACTAATCTTCGTGATGGGCCAGCCACTGGTGCGTCATTGTCGTCACTCGGCGCAGGCACCATGGTCACCGGACAGTCTTTGGAAAGCTTCAGGCTTTTCTTGGCAACTGTGAACTGCATGGAGATTTTGAGAATATAAATTCGCGACAGTTTGGGGTGCTTGAATGAGCTCGCATGGCCTCGTAGAGAGTTTGTGACAACATGCGTGGAATAGTCGTTGCTCTTCGAAAAGCTGATGGGCAATGGTGTCTCACAAACCAGGCTTTGTGCGTAACTCTTGTCGGTTATGACCGGCGGGCCCATGAGCCGGTTACTACCATCCACCACGGTCAATGCTTTGAGATCAGCTTTGAAGCTGTCCAGTGTAATGTCTGGAACAGCAGGTGAAGTGGTCTCACTGTCATCGCGCCTGAGCGTGACTTCGAATTTCATTTGTTGGCCGGGATAGACGCATTTCTGATCGGTCCAAAATTGTCCAGGACGAACGCCGGGAACTGCTCACTTGGAGTGAAGATTGCTCTGGCTTTGCCTTTAATACCCTGAGGTTGCTGATCACTTGGTAGGAGATGCTGATTCTGGACCTTCGTGCGAAGCTTGAACGTCGTCCGGCTGCTCGCGACCGAAGACAATGAGGGCGGAGCAATATCATACCTGATTTCCAGAGGCGTCGCTAGTGTCTCGATAGCTATTCCAGGCATTCCAATGTCCGCGATCAAACGATATTGTACAGCCACGTCAACAATATCGGGTACCTGTGAGAATAGAAGCGAGAAGCTCGGAGGTAATGCCTCAACGGGACGAGGGAATGGAGCGCTGAAGGTGAATGTATGCTCTTTGTTGACATCCGCCTCGAGACGTCCACTGTAGACCGGGAACTTCGTAACGAACAGAGTGGCATCATGATTGGTGGGCAGTGCGTGAGATCTTTCCCTCCTGATTCTCAGTCTGATCCGTCCGGCGAGAACAACGTTTAGTCTCAACGGTCCGAATAGCGCAGCGGTCTCGACATTCTTCTTGAAGATGCGAGACTGCGGAAGGTAGACCAACGTGATTTTGCCTGTGACCGTGTCTTGTGGGCCGAAATGGGCCTTAGTGATTCCGTCGACCGCAACCCGTCCCTCGAGCTTCCCAAGCTTAGACATGAAAGAGGCGTGGTAGTACTTATTTGTGCTGCCAGCGTGTCTTGCTTTCGAACACTGCTATGCGGACCGAGCGATGCAGACCTTGTCGCAGGAGATTGTCCCCGGTGTCGCTGTATCCGATCGACTTTGGAGAGGGCTTACATCCAGATCCGCCTCGCAAGGGGTACACGGCAATCTTCAGCTGCATTGCGGGGCTGCCACCTTCACCAGGCACACTCGCTAGCGGCGTAGAGCTCATGACGACTCAGATCCCTTCCGGCTCATACATGTGCATCTGTATGAGCCATCTCGTACGATTACGAGTGCCTGCGCCCAATTTCTGCTGCAGCTTGCGCGCGACTCGGTGATGACACAACGAGAGGGGGCCCTTTTGTGGTCTGTCGTTGCATTTGTCCACATTCCATTGACGCGCGTCATGTGCAGCGCTGAATGTTGATGCAGTCCTGGATTGCAGTGTATGGGACGGGCGAACTATGTTACGAAGACGTGAAGCCTCCCATGTCGAGGTGTGAGATGCAGAGACAATGGCATTGCATCGGTGCCGCCCGAGGCCGACCTCATCTCGGCAGTCCAGGCGCGTGTCTCATCGAGCTATTTTTCCACGACCCTGAACACTTCACACCAGCACAACACCATGCTCGATGAACTCGTTCCTGCTGAATCGCCAGCTTGGATCCATCGGCCCACATTCGCTCATTCAGGCCCAGCATGATCGGCTTCTCAAGGCGTTGCAGCCTGCAACCCTCGTCCGCTTTGCGCTTCAGCCATCGACTGAAAGGCCTCGCAATGAGGCACCAAGGTCTGTCGATTTGGCACACGCCGCTGGCGTCAGTAGCATCGCTATCGACAGATTTGAAGGTCGATATCTGCTTTCTGGCGGTGCCGATTCTTCCCTCGCCATTTGGGATCTTGAGGCTGGCGAACCAGATGCATCCTCCGGGAAAGCAATCACGCACCTACCTTTGGCCGTGTCTGCAAAGACTTCGAACACGTCCAGTCTCAGCATCACTCATGTCTCATTTTATCCCTTCGATTCTCTTGCCCTCCTAACGAGCGGCTATGATCACACTCTCAAGCTGTTCTCTTCCGAGACATTGGAAGTCTCGGCGTCGTTCGACCTTGGCTCCGCAGTGTACTCACACGCTACGTCCACCATCGCAAGTCATCTACTCGTCGCATGTGCCACCCAACATCCTGCTGTGCGACTTGTCGATCTTCGTTCAGGATCCGCGAGCCATTCCTTGGCTGGCCACTCAGGATCGCTGCTGACAGTCGCGTGGCATCCGAAGTACGAGAACATACTGGCGAGTGGTGCGACGGATGGGGTCGTGCGTACCTGGGACGTACGCAAATCGGCAAGCAGTCTGGGAGTCTTGGACATGGAAGACAGTATTGGTATTGCCGGTTATGACGGCAATGGCACCGGAGCCCGACGACGTGAGAAAGGTCGAGCGCACAACGGACCCGTCAATGGCCTATCGTGGACTGATGACGGTCGATATCTAGTCACTACTGGACACGACGAGCGCGTGAGAGTGTGGAGCATGGGGACTGGTGCTAACACGCTCGTAAACTTTGGACCCGGGCTCAAGAACTCCACGACCACCGCTTTGTTGCCACTTGTGGTTCCCAGCCATCTGTCTGCAGCAGGGAGAGAGACGGTCTGCTACCCCAATCCCAAAGAGATCCTCGCCTTCGACATGCAAGACGGGACGCTGCAGAATCGTTTGCGTGTTCAAAGCTTCCCGGGTGCCCATCAAGCTGATACCAACGCGCGAAATCCAAAGAACAGGACGACAGCTCTCGCGTGGCGCGCCCATCACATCCAGATGTACTCTGCTCATGGCGATGGCGCGATTCGTTGCTGGGGTCCACGCACTGCGGAGGACGCCGCTGCGGATCAAGAAGAGGCGGATGAGCTCGAAGGCGGCGAGGGCGCAGCTGCAGAGCGCAAAAGAAAACGTGAGGCCTTTGAGCAAATTGTAGCTGACCTCACGACCAAAAAGATCACATTCTCATAGCACGTGAAGGCTGCTGCATCAATTCTCCGTCGCGACTTCTATTGGGGAACACGACATGCGTTCAGCTGCACCGGCTGCACGGTTTCCAAGCCGGCTACATGTCCCGCGCATATTTTCGACTCCACGCTCGGGTCCAGCTCTTCTCAATGCATTGCGATGCATGGATTGTTACCTCGCTACACTGGGATGTTGCAGTTGCTCACGTCGATTGCAGCTGCATTGACATGAGGTTTGCATGTAAGTATGTGATACCCTTGCTCATCCGAGAATCTGGTGGCGTAGCGAAACGCGTGGGAATGACAGTAACATGGAGGATCGAGCGGCTCTGTACCGGGGTCTCGTCACATTATACGCAGTAATGAGTGACTTCGACACGGCAATACCTCAGATACCACTCACCAGATCTTCACACTGACGATATCTCGTGAGGCTCTCGGAACTCACAACATGGCGCCACCACGAGACTGTGGCATGCCTCGTGAAACGTAGGCGGACCGCCGAGCCGTCTACAGACATCCTTTCAAATCCTCAGCACAATTATCAATTCGCGCAGGGAGGTAACGTTCGCGGATCAACCACGATCTGGCAAAATTCTCGGCGTGTCAACGTTCTCCATTGGTGGGTCAAAAGTACTAGTGCATATCTTCCTGGTCGGGAGGTGCGCGCGCTCAAGTGGATCAGGCGAGGTCTCGCTCGTCCAGACTGTATGTTGCACTTTAGCCTCGTGGCAAAGCACCTGAGCTTACCTCGCTTGTACGGTTGGCAGTCTAGCTTGATCCTTATTGTCTGCCCGGCTAAATGTGGACTTTACCCGGCGCAACGGATTGGGCGCTGCCCTGCACTCCATGTGTTGTCCCATGGAACAAGGAATCTGGAGAAGCGGGACAACTCCAAGATCGTCTCGCTGACCCCCACACACACACACATAGGCTAACGTTGTATCGATTGTGCAGTAGCGCGGCTTCTCTGCGCTGCTCAAATTCGGCTGGATGTACAGCATGTGCTCTGTCTTCCTGTCTGAGTGCTCTTGGCCAGACTCTTCCAATTAGCGACATGGGTGCTGCGGTAGTGGCGTCTCGCGTGTCCTGACTGCACGGTACTGTGAATCGTCTTCGCATATACCGCGGTGCCAGGGCGGCTATTTAGGATGAATTGAGACAAAGAAGTACAGCAGCTCATATAATACCTGGACAACTCCCATAAGTCTTTGATTGCACCACGAGAAAGGCGCAGTCCTCGCCAGACCAAGAGTCACACCAGCCCACTACAACGAGGTCCGCAGCTCGGAGCATACTCCATCATGGATAGACCCACCAAGGGCACTTTTCGATTAGCGGAACGAGAGTTCCCTGAAGTCGTAAGTCGAGAAGACTTCAGGCCGAGAACAACAATGGCTGACAGGGACAGACATGGTACAAAGACCCGGGCTTGCGGCGGACGTACATTTGCTTGATGTTCGTTGTCTTGACCTCGGCCACCAATGGCTTCGACGGCAGTATGGTCAATGGCTTGCAATCACTGGAAGTGTGGAAAGAACGTGAGTGTACAGGCAGAGGTCATCATTGCAGCCGATACTGACGAGAATCGAGATTTCGGTTATCCTAAGGGCTCGCTGCTGGGATTGTTCGCCTGCATCATGTCCGTCGGTTCGCTCGTGGCCCTTCCTGTCGTGCCATACACTGCCGATATCCTTGGTCGTCGATGGGGTATCATCATTGGTAGTCTCACCTTGCTGAAGCATGTTCCGTGGCTCAGCATGCACTAAAAACGCCACAGGGTGTCTGATCATGCTTCTCGGTGTCGCGCTGCAGGGAATTTCCATCAACTTCAGAATGTGTAAGTATAGTCGCGGGAAGGCATCTCCAGACCGCGAAACCGTGTCTCAGACATCTCTGTACCTTCCACCACTGACTACTGTTGATAGTCATCGCCGCGAGATTCTTCCTGGGCTTTGGAGTTGCGATTGCACACGGGGCCAGTCCTCTTCTTATCACAGAATTGGTGCACCCGCAGCACCGCGCCATATTCACGACCATCTATAACACCACCTGGTATTTTGGATCAATCGTTGCGGCATGGACGACATATGGCACAAACCACATTTCCAACAACTGGTCGTGGAGAATCCCATCCATTTTACAAGCCGCGCCTTCTCTGATCCAGCTCGCATTTATTATGTTCGTGCCAGAGTCGCCACGGTTTCTCATCTCCAAGGGACGAACGGAAGAGGCTCACCAGACCCTGGCCAAGGTCCATGCTAACGGCAATTTGGAAGACGAAGTAGTGCTCTTGGAGCTGCAAGAGATCAAGGACACACTCGTGCTCGAGAAGGAAATTGAGGGCAATGGTTGGCTGCAGCTATTCAAGACCCCTGGAAACCGCCGCAGATTGATCATTCTACTGACACTCGGTCTCTTCTCTCAGTGGAGTGGCAATGGTCTGGCCTCTTACTACCTCAACTTGGTTCTCGACCAGATCGGCATTAAAGATGGCGACACACAGCTCGTGATTAACGGTTGCCTCCAGATCATGAACCTGATCGTGGCCATTGGACAATGCTTCGTGGTCGACTACTTCGGTCGTCGCACATTGTTTCTGGTGTCCACATCTGGTATGTTGGTGGCCTTTACCATCTGGACAGCCTGCGCCGGCACGTTCGCGAACACGGGCGCGCAAGGAGCC
>ANSM01005737.1:0-11578 GCA_000347735.1 Cercospora canescens BHU | reverse complement strand
GAAAGCGGGGGTTACGTAGTGACAAGTTGGCCACTTTGGCACTCCGTCCGTGGCATGCCTGACGGAGGCAATGCCGATCAGTCCTTCGCCTAATCGTTTTTCCGTCGCTCTTTGGACGTCGTTACATGTGCTTCTTTTCACATTGCGGGTCAAATAGCAGTCCCTACACCTGTCACGTTACGATGCCGCAAGCACAAAAAAGACTGACCCGTCACGTCCAACACTAGAACAATACCAAACGCACCGATCTCAGCCTATGGCGAAAACGCGAATTCTTACGAGATACGAAATCTGACTACGTGCTGCCTAGCAGTAATCAACCGTAAACCTGAAAGTTGTGAAAGACTGGTATCATGTCATGTCCGCGCGCACCCTTCGTGTACGATCCTCGGAAAGCGCGGTCTCCTCGACGCCCTAATCAAAGCTCTCATCTGCATCCTCAAAGTCGTCTTCTGACTCGTCCTCGTCCTCCTCGTCAGAATCCATAGTGTACTTGGACTTGGTAGTGGCAGCAGCACGGCGAGATCGTGCCGCTGGCTTAGCCGGGGCAATATCATCTTCTTCATCATCGCTCAGAATATCGTTCGCGATCTGGTCCACACCGTCGTCCTCCGCCTCGTCATCGGAGGAAGGCAGCTTTTTCTTCGATGCACCGGCTTTGGCTTGCGCGCTCGCCTTCTTCGCTGCGTATGCTTTGGCAGCGGGCGATAGGGCTGCTGGCTTCGCCACAGCGGGAGCGGCAGCTTTCTTTGGCTTCAAAGCAGCAGTATCCTTTGCTTTCGGTGCGGCCTTGGGCTTTGGCGCTGCCTTGGGAGCTGCCTTGGCTGGAATGTCAATGTCCATCGAATCCTCATTGTCGGACAGAATGGTTCGATTCGTGACCTTTTGAGGCGAGTTTTGTGCAAGCTGGGCCCAATCCGTCTCGTCGTCGGAAATGTCGGCCAGAGTCTTCTTGCTGGCCTTTTGCTTCAGGCCATGGCTGCTCGTTGGGCGAGATGCAGCGGGAGCGCTAGTGTGGAAGAGGCGAGAGCCTTGAGCATCGGTACTAACGTTGCCAACGCCCTTGACCATTTCGCTGACATCTGCAAGCATGTCATTGCCCGCATCAGACTCAGAGTCGTCACTCTCAAGCGTGTATTTCTTCGCCTTCTGAGCCGCTGCTCTGCCGGCACGGGCTGGAGGTGGCTTCGAAGCAGCCTCTTTGGCCACAGCAGCGAAGACGTCATCTTCGTCCTCCATATCCACATCAGAGTCGACTACCTTCTTGGCTCGGCTGGTCTTCTTTGCTCCTGGCTTAAGTGCGTCAGAGTCAGTGTCTTCAGCAGCCTTCTTCGGGCGACCACGCGGCTTGGCCACCGGTGCTGTTTCAACCTTTTCGACGTCGATCAATGGCTCGGGCGCCCTGAACGCGGTGTCAAGAGTCGTCTGCTTCGCAGCTGGGGCTGGTGCCACAGGTTTCTGCTCGACTCCATTGACTAGCGGGTAGGATCCAGCTGGCTTCGACTCAGTCTTCATAGCAAGTAACCCGCCGAGTGCTTTGGATTTCGTCGTCTTGGGCTTCTTTGGCCCAAAATCCTCATCAGAGTAGTCGTCGCTGTCAGCGGCTTTACGCTTCTTGCCAGCTTTTCCTGAAATCCCAAGCTTGGCCGAAGCACGGCGGCCCTTGGACTTGATCTTCTTCTCACGCTTCTTCTCCTCGTCGAGTGCATAGTGCCAGTCCTCTCGGAGGGCCTCCAAGTCAGCCTTCCAAAGATCCTGAGGAGTCTTCATGGTAAGATCATTGATCTCCTCCTCTTTGTCGCCGATTTGCCTCTTGAGCTTCTCCACTCTCTCCTGAGTGAGCGACCAGATGGGCATCCCGAGCAGATAGTCAAAGTCATTGGCACCAGCAGCAATATCCGCGTCAGCCTCGTCTTCTTCATCCTCCTGAGCCTCCTCCGTCTCGCCAGCCTTCTTGGCATCAGCGACCTTTGGAAAGCGCGTGAAGTTGAGCTTGTCAAGCTCTTGCACGAGCACAGCCTTCTTCTTCTTGCTGACTACCAGCTTGCCATCAATGATGAACTGCACGAATCTCGCCTGGTTGGTCAGCTTGTTCAGCTCTTTGTGCATGACTTCCAGCATGTGATCTTTCCGATGGAAGTATTTCGTGAGCCGATAGCCGTAGAACTCCTCAATGATGTCTTGAGGCGTTGCGTATTTGTAGATGCGCCCTTGAGGATCGAAGGCGACCATGTTCGACGTCGCCTGCGTTTTTGCCAATTTGAAAAGCTCCTCGAGCTTATCTTCGTTCTCAGTCAATTTCTTTTCCTCCATCTTGATGATGAAGTGGACCGTCTCAGGAGTGTTGTACTCAGTGTAGTCCTTGATGAATGAAGGCACCTTCTCAGCTTTGATGATTTCTTCCAGCTTGTCCTTGAAGTCTTGTGTCCATTGATGCACTGGCAGTTCAGTAATCTCCACTTCGTTGTTGCCGGTCTTGACGATCCTGCCCGGAAATTTGAACCGATCCGCCGACAGCTGTTCGGTTTGTCCTGTCCAGCCACGATACCAGGGCATCATGGGCACCATTGATTCCTTGGAGGCACCCGGGGCCATGCGTCGGATGAGATTGTCGATGACTTCCTCTGGATTGTAGCACGGGATGGAAGTGCTCCAACCAGTTCCAATGCCATCAGCACCATTGATGAGGATCATCGGCACAATTGGACTGTACAGTTCTGGTTCAATAGTATGGCCATCATCCTCATTGTAACGCAAGAGGGCCTCATCCTTTGGATCGAAGAGACGGCGCGCGAAGGGTGACAGTCTCGTGTAAATATAACGAGCGCTGGCAGCATCGCTACCACCCTGCAGACGGGAACCAAAGTTACCACTTGGCTCCAAAAGATTCATGTTGTTGGATCCCACAAAGTTCTGTGCGAGAGCGACGATGGTCTGTTGAAGCGAAGCATCGCCATATGCATATGCGGTCAAACCAGAGACCAGACCAGCAAGCTCGACGACCTTGATATCCTTCTTCAAGTTGCGGCGGAAGGCGGTGTACATGACCTTTCGCTGACCAGGCTTGAGACCGTCGACCACGGACGGAATGGAGCGCATGTTGTCGGCCATGGAGAAGAGAATCAATTCCTTGTTCACAAAGTCATCGTAAGTGATGTCGTCTGTTCCGGACATGTCCAGGTATGTGCCCGGAACGAAGCCCTGTAGCCAGGTCTTACGTGCGTCGGCTCTCTTCTTTGAGAAGGCGAGGTCGATCAATTCCTCTTCGTGTTCACGCATCCTGTGGAATCGCTTCAAGTGTTTGTCCAGATCTTGAAAGTATATCTGAGCATCTCGAGTGTCTGATGTTCCCAGTCCCTTGTAGTACTTGTGGTCCCAGCCCTTGGAGTTGCCTGGAAGTTTCTTCCACTCTTCATATTCGGGCATTGTGAAGAAGTCACGTTTCGCTTTCGGATGCTTAGGATCGCCTTTCCAGACCTTGACGATTGGCGTGATGAACTCCAGCAGAAACCCCTCAATCTTGAGGAGCGAGGGAAACTGGACCTGTAAGAAGTTTATGAGTAGTCCCTTGATGTGAGAACCATCGTGATCTTGATCTGTCATGATCATGATGTGACCATATCGCAGACCGACAGTGGTGGTGTACTCCTTCTTGTGCTGCAGACCAATGAATTTCTTGATATTCTGGATTTCCGTGTTCTTCGAAATTTGGTCGACAGAAGCATCGCGAACATTTAGCACTTTACCACGGAGTGGAAAAACACCAAAGTAGTCGGGATCGACGACAGCGCGACCAGCCAATGCCAACAAGGCGGCGGAGTCACCCTCGGTCAAGATGAGGGTGCATTTGTGCCCATCCTTTGTGCCTGCTCTGTTGGCATCAGTGAGCTTGGAGTGATTCATGCGCTTACGACCGCCGCCGTCAGACTTAGCAAGCACTTTATCTGCTTTTTGCTGCGCGAAGTGAAGGATGTTGTTAACAACTTCTGTTTTCGCAATGGCATTCAGGAACTTCTCAGTGACCTGTGGCTTACTGCCAAAAGCGCTGACTTTGGTCGTGAGCTGCTCTTTCGTCTGTGATGTGAATGCTGGGTTGACGATCAGACAATTGACGAACAGGAAGATATGGTTTCGAAGCTGCGCCTTCTTGAGCTTTACACCGCCCTTGTTCTTCTTGTTGACGATCTGCTCGAGCTTGTCGCAGATTTGATCTGCGATATAGTTGACGTGCGTTCCGCCAGTGGTTGTCGCAATGGAGTTTACGAATGAAACTTGCTGGAATGAGCCATCCGACACCGCGAATCCAATCTCCCAGCGCTCGTGAGGATTGTCAGTCAAGATGACCTGTTCGGGTGCTTTCCCGTCGTTTTCCAAATTCTCGGTCTTGATGGCTTTGGTGTACATCTCCATGTACTGCTTGAACTTGGCAATCTTGATCCTCTCGCCGTTCAAGTAAACCTTGACGCCCTTGCACGTGCCAGCCATGTCGTAAACTCGTCGCTTGACCAGCCCTTCGAAATCGTCGTCCATCTTGTCCATGCCGAACTTGCTAAAATCAGGCTTGAACGTGATTTTGGTGTAGTCATCGCCCTTGACCTTGTCAATCTTGGCTTTTTCCATGACACTCATGTTTTTGCGCCATGTCTGCTTGTAGCGCTGCTTGGTCTTCGAATCCACAGTCTCCAAGTGGAATTCGGTCGAGTAGATGTTGGTGAGTTTTGCACCATAGCCGTTTCGCCCACCAGTCACTTTCGCTTCATCGTCGTTGTAATTCGAAGACGTCAGGAGATGTCCGAAAATCATCTCTGGAATCCAAATACCCTCCTTTTCATGCATCTCAACAGGAATACCACGTCCGTTGTTTCTCACTGAGATCTTGCCGTCTTCTGGGTCCACGTCTACACGCAGCTCGTTCATGTTCTTATCACGCTGCTTGTTGTCCGCAGCGTTAACCAAGATCTCGTCGAAGATCTTGTACAGACCGGGCACATAGCTGACTTTGCGGTTCTCCATGGCCTCCGTTTCCGAGTTGAAGATCCATAGCTGATCGGTTGTGTACTCGACCGAGCCAATATATGTATCCGGACGCTTCAAGATGTGCTCGAGTTGTGTCAATCTCTGATATTGCTCTGAACCCTTCTTGGCTATCTCGGCTACCGGAACATCCATGAAGCTCTCGTTCTCAATCTCCGCGAGAGGTTCTGACGCCACTTTCTTCTTCGCCGCGGGCGCTTTCTTCTGCTTCTTGTTGGAAGGTGGGGTGTTGGAAAGAAGGGAGTCGTCGTTATCGGACGGAACGTCTGCGTCGGAATTCTCCTCGTCGGAGTCTGGCAAAGCGCGCTTCTTTGCAGCTGCCTTGGGCGCCGCCTTGGTGGTCTTCAGAGTCGTCTGCTTGGTGGCTTTCGGCTTTGCAGGCGCCTTCTTCGCAGCCGCTTTTGTGGTTGCGGCTTTGGGTGCTGCCTTGGCCTTCTGAGTTCAGTTAGCACATGTGAACCTCCTACTTGTGCATGTGCAAAGTGAGGTTGTCTGCACTTACGGCCTTGGGCGCTGGTTCAGGCTCGAAGTCACTTGAGGCGTCAACGTCGAAGACTGAGTCCTCCATGGCCGAGTCGTCCATGTTCGCGTCGGTGTTGGGCGCGCGTAATGCGCGCTCCTAGGGGTCAGTATTGGAAACGAGGGCGATGGCGGTTATCGCATGAGGACCGAGGTGGCGCGGCTGACGAGCGATTGGAAGTGCGTTGTGCTTGTGCGAGCAAGTGGCGTGCTGTAGAGAGGAAGAGCGAATGTTTGTTGCGATTGTTTATCCTCGTCCGTTAGCGCGCTTCAGAATCAACAGACTTCGAGTTTGGCTTCTGTAGCGGACCCTGGCAATACAGAAGCGTGATCCCTGCAGCTGCATTCACTCACGAGGACCCACTCTCCTCCGCTCTACGCTGGACCTTCCATGCACAACGAAGGCGATGTTCACGCATGACTATATCGATGCATTGCTATAACTCACTGGAAATGGGCTAGAGACTTGGCTGATGCATCTTCGAACAAGACACGTTACACCATGCATCTGCAGTGATTGTCATGTTCACAGTCGAGGTGCATTTCGACGCCCGCCGGAGCAAAACGATACACTCGTCAACATAATCCAGTACCTTCTTCTACACGACGACACTCAGGACGACGGATCTGGTAGTTTCCCAATTGGATCGAACGCTCCGATGCGTGCCAATGCTTCTCAACGCGATCTTACGCTTTCTACCAGGCCTAGCCACCTCTTCGCCTCGACTTTCGTTTCTCTCCTCGTCTTTATCGTTGCTGAGCTTCACATCACCGCATATATCGGCACCTCACTGCCAACTTGAGCCTCACTGGCTTTCTGCTCACACCGTTGGGGCCTCTCTTTATCGACGTAGTGCCGGAAGCGTTTCTCTGTAACCCTATTCGTGCGAGACAAAGGAATTACACGCGAGATAGGCTATCTGTCCGCTATGACGATGCGTCGACACTCCAGTACATATGTACTTGATACCAGTAGCTGCAGAGTAGATCAATGGCCGCTGTTCGATCTCACCTCCAACATTCGCTCTCGTGAACGCGAAACTGCACAACAGCATCGACATATGGAGAGGCCCACGGCAATGCCATCCACGCTGAACAACGAAGCACTGATCTTGTCCGAAAATGAGACCAACACAAACACCAATCGTCGTCGCTCGCACAATCTGAGTGGGCCTCTTGACATTCGGATCGTATCAGATCTGGTCAATAGGTCTAGCCAAGAGATTGAGATGATCGACGAGACGTGGAACGAATGTCACGGACCAAAAGAGGACCTCACCATCCGATCGAAGCCCATCCACGCTACGGCGACGGAACCCCTCCGCCCTCCGCATTCGCGCACACATGGAGAGAAGAGGAAGCTGTCTGCAACAGATCTAGCGAATAAATAAGGGGTATCATCAAACATCGCTATTATATCACCACACAACATCTTTCAAATTGGTAGATTGCCCAACAAGTTTCCCAAACCCAGCAAATCTGCCGCCTTCTTGATGTCCCCATTTGTCTGATTCAAAGCCTGAATGGTCGCCAGTCTCACGACGCCCAACTTCAACAGCCGATCCGTCAACTGAGGCCATGGGCTCTTCGCTGGCGTGATCGTCGAGTTGAAATCCTGCGGCACAGCTGCTTGTCTCTTGAAGGTATTCTGCGTTCCAAAAATGCTATTTCCAATTTGTCCAACCCATTTGTAGGGTTCGTTCAAGTTATCGTTTCTCCCAGCATCCCAATATTCCCATCCGTTGACTGAGCCGAATTTGCTTCCGTAGTTGGCTTTGAGCGTCGCGATCGTTTTCTGATATGTGGTGAGATTCTTCCAACCACTGCCGCCATTGAAGGAGCTCGTGAGTGTTCCGAGGACGACGCGGTCGGCCGAGTAGCCATTCTTGACGATGGCGTTGTAGCCGTTTGGTGTCCCTGCGTCACCCCAGCCTACGAAAAATTAGCGGCAGTACAAGCAGGACATGGAGTGCATGGACTCACCATTATAGAATTGGGCGTTGAACCAGTTGACAATTTTGCCGTTAGGCTTCAAGGAGCTGGTCGCGTAGTAGTCGAGGGTCTTGTAAGAGAAACCACCAAGACCATAACCGCTCGGCTGCAGTTCTGATGCGACGGGTGACATGGTGATGATGAACCTTGGCCCAAAGTCCTTGTTCAGACGCTGCAGCAGAGCGTATGGGCAATTGATATTCACCCTTTCTTCAATGTCCAGATCGATGCCGTCAAGTTTACGATACTTGAGTTCCCAATACAACGGTTTGTAGTAGGTCTCGTTGATAATGGTGTTTGTGGGGCCGCTGCAGAGCCTTGGGTAACTTCCCGGAGCCGCCCCACCCATCATGTACATCACCTTCTTGCCGGCCTTCTGTAGTTGCTGCACTTCGCTCCACATATTATTCCAGATCGTGTCGTTTGGATGATTATCGTTCAGGTGCATGCCATTTGGATCTTGATTGATATGCAGAGCAGAGATATAAAGGTGTGTTATTTGCGTCGGATTCTGTATCAACGGCAGCATGGAGAATTTTCCTCCATCGACGCGTTTAAATGTCTGGATGTAGGCGAGATTTCGTGGTGGTGTGTAAGCATCCGCTCGCTTCTCGATCGTCGTAGATTCTGACGGCAAGGCAGCTGCGAGCCCCAGCATGGACAAGAACGTTGTCGTGAATCGCATAATGCTGTTCGACTAGGTTGCGACTGACGGTACTGTGATCTCGTCGACACAAAAGCGCATCGTGAACGAGCTGGGGAGTGAGATCTTTTAGTACTTTGGTCAGCCTGCCGCGGACGTTGCGAATCATGGCGCTGATGCACGCATTGCCGCTATCGTTGAGACGTGTATGCGGTCCAGCCTATGGACGTTTGCCGTTCTCCAATAGTGGATCTGGTCCATTGCCCGCAATAGTGAAAGCCTTCAGTGTCCCGCTTGGATGTGCAAGCCATTTCACCCAGAACGTGTTAGCACGAAGGGCGCCACGAGGTCGAGATCTCAAACAAGGTTTGCAGATCAGCGCCACAATCCGCAAATGGTCGAGAGCACCTTGACGCTTTTGTTATGGGAGGGCGAGAATCATTTCTGGCTTTGCACGAGATCTTTTCGAGTGTTCGCATTCGAGTGTTGAGAAAGCTGAAGTGTAGGCGACCGCGACAAGGCGTTGTCTGGCCCGGGACTTCTGAACTTCTGGGACAGAGATTTGACTCCAATTATCGTAACGGTCAGCGTGATTTCAGGGTCCTCAGTCGTCGACGAAAGATCAGTGCTCGCTGCTCCTCAAGATCGCTACCAGTAGAGTCAATGTACGAGCTGCCATACTGGTCGTATGACGAGACGTCCCACTCCTTTAGCCGTTGTGCACGCTGTATGCAGCTGAGCGCAGACTCGACTGCAGCGGACGGTGCATAGTGATGGCTTCCAATTGCACAACCCTCACGCTTTTCCCAAGCATGAATACAGCCATCTCGATTCTGCTGTGATCGCTAAATCCTAGATGTTGGTGCCTGTTGACGTTCCCTCAAGAGCCTTCTAGGGAATCTTCAGTCGCCACTGACGGGCGAGCAATTTCTCCACACTCACTAGGAAAGCGTTGATGAAGCAACCGCGTCCGAACGGTGTGTATCGTGAACCATCTCATTTGACCAAGCGCAGCGTTGATCACATTGCATTGAAAAAGGGCCGCTCCCAATTGCATCTGAAGTGGAGCTGTGCCCGCTGTTCATCTTCTCCACAACGTTGTTCCCTGGCACGTTGTTACAAGAGGGTTTTTCGCAAGTTGAAGGTTAAAGTCTGAGCCGCGTGCTCAAGATCTGGGTTGTCATGACCGAACCTTATCGTCTCTGTAGATGGCAGCACCTGGAAAGAAGCCTGGCCCGACACAAAAACCATGCCTGTCGTTTCCTGGACCACCGGCGCCACAGAAGCATTGTCCAGTCGCCACCTGCCGTTTCATGGTGCTTACGCTCTACGATCAATGAGATCTTGTCCAGATGATTACTGTGGGCCTGGGATTTCCTCCGGCGGAGGATTGATTATCAATTGGCGCATCTGAGGAGCGCATCAGGATTCGAAGTCGAAGTTGGCGAATATCCTGCGATTACCACTTGTAGGCAACAAGAAGCAACACGGGCAGACCTTCCAGATCATCGTTGTTCGTAGATCCATTTTGTTGTTTCATCCTCCCAAGGCAGCCGGCGGGGAAAAGTCTCCCAGCCAGAAACACCACCTTGCCACGTGAGTAAGCCCATGACTTCGGGCTCAAGACGAAAGCCCAGGAAGACACGGGCTCTGTCAGCGTTCCAATTTCGGGCAAGGCGCTTTTGGCTCAGAGGCATTCTGACCCCGTATGGGTCTGATGCAAACACATTGTATGCGCGTTCACGCTCCCCCATTTGCGTGAAGTTGAGCTCATCGAGAGTAAAAGGCGGATTCAAACCTTGGACTCGAATTCGGTGATGGGGCCACTTGATGGCAGGGGCATGAAGCTCTAGGAAGCGGCGCTCTTTGAAGGCGTGAGTCACCACGGTGACATTCTTGGGATAGGCGCCGGTGAGCTGGCGGAAGCGGATGATAGAGAACAACAGGTTTTGATAGCTATCGGTCGCGTAGGTTTCCAGCGCATATCGCACGCCGATCGGAAACAAGGTGGGATTGTGGTTCACCATGTACCTGAGCACCAGAGCATAGCTCTCGGCTTCGCTGCGGGGCGCATTGGTAGTGAAGCCGCCGGAGAAGACCAGCAGCGCCTCGGGGTTGCTATGCACGGCGAGGGCAGCAGTCATGATGTGGGCGATGAATGTCTCATGTTCACCTGGTTTCCTCGCGAGCGGGTCGGAGCGCGAGAAGGGCTGGAGGATCCACTGGTCTTCGGCGGTGTTCCTGCCATCGCCCATGTAGATGCCGTGGCAGCAGACTAGCACGAGGTCGGTGGTCTTGCAGATGTCACTGCTTTCCACGAACTGTTTGACTTCGGTCATGGTCGCCCAGCCGCCTCATGGAAGGTGCAGTAATATGAGGTGGAGGTTACCGTATTCCAGCTGCATGCATGCGCTTACCACGTGCGCGCGCAGCAACGTCAGACAGCCATTCCTCCTCAGCTTTCCTGCAGCTGACTACGCCGGTCAAGATGGGGGGACGGGCGAGTCGGGAGTGAAAAGTGCTGCAGGTCGCACAGATGGTCGGAGCACGCGCTCACCGATAGTCACTGATGTGAGACCTGCAGGCGATCTGGCCCGTAGTGGTGTAGCATCAGGATATGGCATGGCACACGACGTTGCAGATTTGCTATGGGCCAGTTCGGTCGGTGTTCGGCGTCGCAGCCTCGCATCCCATCGCTCGCTGGGCTTGGCAGCGCAGATGCGACGGCTAGTTAGTTAGCCACAGATGCGCGGAAATCGTTGAGTGCAACATTATTATAGGGCAAACAGAGCATTTGCCGCCGTCAGCGCAGGCCGGGATAGCGTGGCGCGGGTGATGACAGCAGGCTGTTGAGTTGAGCTGCTGTCTGCTCGTGTGAGGCGCAGTAGTACCAGCTCGCTAAATATAAGTCGATACGCGTCTGGATGGCGACGCTAGCGCGCTGCGATCGGGGCAATGGCACTCACATACATATGTAGTCGAAGAGACGAAGCATCGCTGCGAAGGCATTGCTGTTCGCGTCTTGCGCCGCCGAGAATCTGCAACACCACCACCACCCCCTCCAGCACCATCGCGACGGCGACGACGGTCTGAGGGACGAAATCATCAATTTCGCGCACCTGTTTCGCTGGCTGTCCCGCGAATGAAACACTAGCAGCGGCGATCTGCACACGCAAAACCTATCCCTGAACCCTTCGGCTGCAATTCTTGGCTCAAACCTCTCTCTCAGACATCTGCTGGCCAGCTTTGTGCGCACTTTTCCAGCTGCCCGCCCGCCTGCCTTGTTCTTTTGCGCAGCGAGAGCACGACTCCATCATCGCTCCGACCATTCGCCCCCCCTCGCGTCCGGGCTGGCTTTGTCTGCTCGCATCACGCCACCACCTCGCCCCA
>ANSM01005735.1:0-18265 GCA_000347735.1 Cercospora canescens BHU | reverse complement strand
TTCGTCGAGCGGTGCGTAGGCGGAGCCGAAGCGTGCGAGGCCTGTGATGGTGCCGAGGGCTTGCTTGAAGGCTTGCCCCAGGGCAATGCAGGTGTCTTCGGCAGTGTGGTGGTCGTCTATGTGCAGATCTCCGATGGTTTTGAGGCGGAGAGACCAGCCGGCGTGCTTGGCGAGGGCGTGGAGCATGTGATCGAGGAAACCGATGCCGGTGGAGACGGAAATGGTTTGTGATTTGGAGGCTTGGGTGGCGTGGCCGTCTGTGGTGCCGTTGGCAATGCTCTCGAGCTCGGGGAGGGCGCCGCCGTCGAGGTTGAGGGCGAGCTGGATTTTGGTTTCGTTGGTGTCCCGGGCGATCGTCGCGGCGCGGATGCGCTTTTCGAAAGACATGGCGATTTCTATTCTTGGTATATAGGTAGTTTGTAGAGAATGTTCGACGTGAGGGAGAAGTGAAGGTATGCGTGAGGTATTCTACAAAAGTTGTTGTGACGTCGGATCGCTCTTTCTTACTCGAGGCACAAGCATTGGCCAGACCCTGCAGCACCAGCAAAACCTTATTCGTGATTGCCTCTTCGACACTTCTTCAGCTCATCGATATCTTCTCGCAAGTCTCACGATTGATACAAAAAATCTAACATGTCGCACGACGAGGAAATGGCAGATGCGAGCGCGGGCGCCGAGGTTGACGGCGAAGAAATTGTGGTCGGCAAGCAGCGGCTGACACTGGTAAGGCGGAGCGAGAGAAATATCAATGCCAAAGTCGTGACAAGCTGACCAGTCGCAGCTTCGCGGTTCCACAGACACAGCCGCATCGTTCGCATTCGAAAAAGAAGACCACACCCTCGGCAACGCGCTGCGATACATGATCTCTAAGAAGTGAGTCGAAACCGTGCCAAGAACTAGTGGCTTCAAGTCAGATTCTGATACCAATATGCCGCGCAGTCCTGATGTTGAGTTCGTCGGATACTCAATACCGCACCCTTCAGAAGCCGTCATGAATTTGCGAATACAAACGTGGGGTATGTGCGCTTGAGCTCCGCCACTGTTGAGAGGCGAGACGGCTGACATGATTTTCGTAGATGGAGTTAGCGTTTTCGAGGTTCTGAGGAAAGGTCTACAAGATCTTGCGGACATGTGCGACGTCGTCGAAGAGAAATTCACTGCTGCGCGAGATGACTACATGGCTCAGAACCCCGATGGCGTGCATGATACATAATGAGTGAGCGCGGAGAAAGGGAGTAAAGCAGCCAGAAGCAGTCACGCAAGTCATCCGAGAAGAAGAAGCGCATGAACGGTGCTACTGAGCCGAGGTTGGACCGCGGTTGGTTCGAGGTTGGAATGGCCGGTACTTTAGAAGACCTAATGCTACCATGGATGCGACCAACCTCCCAAGACGACTCGAGGAAGTTCAGGGCCCGTTGCCGAAGCGAAGCATTGCCAATAGTGAGCCATGAGAGTCAGACACGACTGCGATGATGGTGGAAAACGGCGTTGCAACTTGTGGCAGGTTGTGAACAAGAGCAGGTAAGATGGGTGGAAGCAGCCTTGATACGGGTATGTTATGTACAATGCGCTGCGAATTCTTTGGTGACGAGTCGCACTCTGCTATCAGTTGCGGCCCTGTTACATGTCATGAGTGTTTGCCCACATATTGCGACGAGATAGTCTCACCTCGATGAAGCCTTGAATGAAGTTCTTCGGCAGTCTCGCCGTGGGGTCCTCCTCGGCTCGGAAATACTTCAGCACGTGCGTAAGTTGTTTCCAGAAGTTCAGCGTTTCCTGCAAGTGAACACAGAGTCAGCGTTACAAGTCTTCCTGGCTCCGACATCCATGTGTTCCCAGATTGTGTTCATATCATCCCACTCCCACCTGTGCTACTGCGTTTCATGTCTGTCGCTCTCCTCCCACACACTCACCTGAAACTCCTGATGACTATTCATCAACAGCACATCCACCGTCTTCAACTGGCTCACATATCGATGCCGCTCGAATTCTTGCCGGACCTTTGTGCGAATCGAGGAGACGGGCATGTTGAGCGAGTACATGGTCTGGACTTCCGGAGCCTGAGAAAGAGGGAAGGATCTCTCGTCAGCAAGAACGCTCATCTCCCGCAAACACCAGCATTCTGTTGTCCCACCGCATGAGACGCGCAGTGTTTGCTGCCATCGTATCCACGTACCGCCCTCAGCCAGTCCCGGTAGCTCGCGAGCACCCTCTTCCTCGCATCATCCCAGCTCTTTGCTGTTGCGCTGGTTAGTTTTCGCTGCCTGGTAACCTCGAGTCTGTGGTTGAGCCGTACATGAGCGCGTCCGCTGCGCGAGATAAGTCGGGTTTATGACCATGGTGTGTGGCGAGGTGCGTGAGAGAGTGGAGGGAGAACTACATCCGCTGCGCGATCGCGGATGCTCAGATGTGAGGTCGAGCTTGGGAATGGCACATTGGAACGCCTTACGTAATCCGTCGCGAGACGAAGCAATGGGATCAGCATCTTTGAACAGTGGGATCAAAATACTCGCGATCAATTATTCTCTATGCAGGTACCGACGATATTTACAGTTACAACTGAAGTGAAAATGATGAATTGACAACGCAAACCTCCCATGTCCCATGTCCGTACAGTACAAGGCTTTTTCTAGCACATCTCTAAGAAGTAGCGGCCACTTGCTTTTATTCTGAAGCGACTCTGCCTCCTCGATTTCATGCCAGTCACTCCGATATGTAAAGCGCAGGAGCCAAAAAGGAAGAAAGTGATGCATGCTCGCCGCCCGATGTATTGATGCTCCTGATTTCGTGCGAAACATAGCCGTCATGTACGCTTCGTGGTTCACATCTTCTGCTCATATTCGCGCTGATTAGCGGTCATCGACCAGCTTTCTCGCATCGTGCGCCTTCTTCGCGTCCTTGTGGAGTATGTCGAAATCACCAGTCATTTCACACATGCCCCGGAAAATGCCTTTATCTTTGCTGATAAGGTCGTAAGGATCTCCATACTCGATCACTTGGCCTTGATCAAGGACCAAGACCTTGTCGTAATCGATGATTGTTTGCAACCTGTGAGCAATAGTGATTGTCGTGTTCTTGATCTCTCGGATTGTCTCTTGGATCTTCGAATCGGTCGCGTAGTCGATGGATGCGGTAGCCTCGTCCATAAGCAGGACTTTCGGTGCCTTGAGCAACGCTCTTGCCAGACAGAGAAGTTGTCTCTGACCCTGCGACAGATTGGATCCGTGCTCTGCAACGGGCGAATTAAGATTGCGGAAGATATTCTTGTTCTCGAGCGTTGCCGGACTGTTCGGACTGGTGAGGCTCTGCGACACAGCTGTCGTCCTGCTGGTCACTGCAAGCTTCTTAGAGGCCGAGCTGGGTGAAGCGCGGCCCGAAACGTTCGTTGGCGTCTCCGGACGAGAGTTCGTGGCGGAGTTGCTCGCTGTGGCAGCTCCGACGAGCTGGACGCCTCGAAGCGCTTCGAAAATCTCCTCGTCTGTGAATAGACCAAATGGATCCAAGTTGCTGCGCACTGTCCCCGTAAACAGTGTCGGGTCTTGTGGGACCATGACGATATTCTCGCGCAGATCTTGAAGACCGATGAGGCCAATGTCAATGTTGTCGATCAGAATTTTACCCTGTTCAGCTTCCAGAGCTCGGAACAATGCCAAGGCCAGTGAACTTTTCCCAGCACCAGTCCTGCCGACGACACCAACCTTTTCACCAGGGAGAATCTTGAAGGTGACGTTCTTGAGGACAAAATCAAAATCGCTACGATATCTTGTACTGTAGCCGATGAACTCCACAGCACCCTGACTCGGCCAGTTTGCCTCGGGTCTATTCTCTGGCACAATCGGAGCAGCCTCTTGATCGACATCCAGATACTCCTTGACTCGCTCGATAGCGTTCATGTTTTGCTCGTTACTTGCGTATAGTCGAACGAACCAGAGTACGTTCTCGGTGAATGTCACGGCATATGTCATGGCCAGACCCGCAGCGCCAGCATCTACTCGTCCCACACTGAGGATGACGAATACCCCGGTGAAGAAGGAGACCAAAGCACCGACGACGTCAACACGGAATGCCAGCCATCTGTTTGCTGCCCATAGATAGATAAAAGGTCGCGAGTGAGTATTCACTCGATGCAGGTTCTCGCGAATGAAGCGTAGTTCGTCCCCGTATGCACGGATCGTTGTCATGCCGGTCAATGTCTCTCCAAACTGTTGATACAATGGACTTCGTTGCACTGATTCTAGCCGCTTAAGATCTCGCGAGGAACTGATGTACACCTTGCCGATCACAAAGTAAAGCATGGTGATGAAAACGCCAGCAATCAGGAAACCGGGGGTGATGGCGGAGATCAGGACGACAATGGTAATGATCGAGAACAAGCAGTGAACGACGCCGACAGCTACTGGCGCAAGTTCCTGATCGACAGCTTCAATATCCTTGGAGAAGCGGTTCATAATCTGACCCAGTGGCGTGGCATCGAAGAACCTGAATTTAGCGTGCATGACCCGTTCCATGAGCTCCCTATGCATGCGCTTTGAGGCCGACAGAGAACCGCCAAAGAGGACACCTTCGCGAAGTAGGGTTATGACCATGTATCCCAATCCCAATACCGCATAGCCGGTAAGATAGTAGCCCACGTTGACATCGCCGTTCATGACCTTCATGTCTTTGATGTCCTGGATTGCCGACTGTGCGGTGAACGGCTGAGATGTGAACGGCATGTTCCACACACAAGTACCCGTCCGCAGACAGCTCGATGAGCTGCTGATGCCACCACGTATGTGTGCAACGTTGTAGGTGTGATTGTGCGCAACGCCCAGCGCCAGGTATTCGTGCCTGGTGTAGGAGTTTGACCATCTTTGTATCCACACGTTAGTTGCGACCTGCGATAATTGTTGCAATGCGAAACACAGCGCTGCGAGCATCCAGTAGAACCACCCACCCATGTATCTCAGGTACATGGTGATGATCGACAGTTTGACAGAACCTGAAGCCTTCTCCTCATCGAAGATGCCTTTGCTGTCGACCGGCTTGTTCATGCCTGGAATATCCTTGGAGATAACATGCGTGAGAGGATCGCCATGCAGGGTCTCATTAGTCTCTGTTCTGTCGGTCTCTGTGCGTTGCAGGTGTCCGTTTGGAAGTCCTGGTCGGTCACCAGCGACGGAATGGAGTTCTCCGAGACTGTCGCCGCCGACGTCCGACGGTACTCTTGAAGGCAGTTTCGAGGCAATTGCGGATTGTGGTTTGAGATCGAATTTGCTGATGTCCTCAGCAAGTTTGCCCGACTGAATGACGTCGTATGCGGTTCCTTGAGAAACCACTCTGCCATTATCAAGCACAATGGCAAAATCGGCATGTGGTAAGCAGAGCACTGCATTGTGTGTGACCAGAATGCAGGTGCGATTGTACATCAAAGGGCCCATGAGAGCCTTGTCGAAGATCCATTTGGCTGTGTGGGAGTCTACCGCACTGAGCACATCGTCGAGGATGACGTGACGGGCGTCGGAGTAGAGCGCACGGGCAAGACTGATGCGCTGCTTTTGGCCTCCTGACAGGGTGACGCCCTTCTCTCCAACTAGCGTTTGGTCGCCGCCATCAAGAATTTCCAGGTCACGTTGCAAGGAACAGGCGATGATGACATTTTTGTATCTCCTTGGATCAAATCTGCTGTTGAAGACAATGTTTTCCTTGATGGTTCCATTCATCAACCATGCCTGCTGAGCGCAATAGGCGACACCTTCGGTCAGACCAGTGTCTGGATTCTTCTTCAGCTGCTCACGACTGCAACCTCCTGGTAGGTAAACTGCGCCATTCATCTTCGTCATTTCGCCGAGTAGCGCCATGAGGAGAGACGTCTTGCCACACCCAGTCGGTCCGATGATAACATTGAGCTGACCAACCTTGAAAAAAAGATCGAGATCAATCATCTTGAAGTCCTCTGCATCTTTGCCGCCCCAGCTGAAGGTTGCATTCTGGAATCCAATAAGTGGCTCACCGGAGTCGTGGTCGAATTCTTCCTGCAATTGAGTATACTTTTCTGTCTCCGGCTCGCTCAGATATTCTTCTACACGATCAATGGAAACCTTGGATTCTTGCACGTGAGCGACCATGTCCGCAAGCTGATCCAGTGGCATGCGCAGCAGACTAAACAGTGACAACGCCGTGAACGCAACCGAAGGAATGAGTTCCTTCTTCTCGACTACCGTGTAGACGAGGAACGTAAGGAAAGTGATGACCACTGGAGCTCCAGACCAAATGGTGGCGGCGGCAGCCCATACGATGTATCGGTTGCGAAGGTACTTGAGCTCGACTTGGCGTTTCTCATCGACCGAACCCAGGAATCGCTGCTCCCATGCGAAATACTTGATGATACGGACATTCGTCAAGACCTCGTTCGTGACATGAATGCGGGCATCCGTAGCTGCGAGGATTTGCGCCTGTACGGTGCTGAATTTCCTTGCGATGTACATGTTGACTGGAAGCAGTGCTCCCATCATGCCGATGCCGACAATACTACTGTTGCCCAGGAAGAGGTACAGCAGAACGATAGCAAGAATGAACTGCACAGGCGTTTCGGCCCAGAGGAAGTGGAGATATGCACTGATCTCAGCAACTTTGAAAGAATCAACTGCCATAAGATTGATGATGGCTCCAGAGGTGACTTGCTCGTCCGATCCTTCAGGTGGCTTGTCGGCGTCGGCATCGTCCTTCTGAGCACTCTTCTTCTTCTTGCGTCCGAAGCTCAATGCTTTCTGGAGGAAGTTCTTCTTGCTTTCATCCTCATCCTTCTGAGTGACTTGACCGAGGATCTTGTCCGACGATGCTGCAGCGCGCCTTCTCAAGGCCTTGGCATATATCTCTCCAATGATGATGGCTCTCAATCGAATGCATATCTTTCTGCCGATCCACAGTGCTTGACCGTTTGCCAGAGCACTGACGCAGCCCGTAACGAACAGCAGGATGACATACAGCCAAGCCGCATTTCGTGGAGTCTGTGTTGGTTCCTCTACGTATTGCAGGATGACCTTGAGCAGCAAGGTGGGAAGAAATGTGACGATTCCAGAGATTACGGCCCACAGACCTTGAATGATCAGGTCGCGTTTGAAGTACTTGAGTAGATGCCATGCCAAGATCGAGGTCTTCTTCAGCTGTCGATAGTCGGCCAGAATCACGGCAGCCTTATCCGTTGGCATCAAGTTCCAGACGTCTTTCATTTCAAACGACTTTTTGTATCCAGTCCACACAATCGAGTCGACCCAGCTAAAGGTGGCCAATGAGAACACGCTAGCAAGTGGCTCCCTAGAGGGTTCGATGTTCTCCTCGTACTCGATTTCCACAGCGTGATTGCCCTTTCGTGAGCATAGGGCGATCATGGCAAGTAAAGTCGTGAGGGCGAAGTGAGTGCTCATCAGAACCTCGGCCGTCCTCGATACAGGGTGTATGATCTCGGAACGAAAAACCAGCACAGAGAAAACCCATTGAGAGCAGTAGAGGAAGGCAGTATGGTACCACAGCTGTGGAAACGACCACTTTGATGTGCTCGAAAGGAGCAAACGGCCAGAGGCGAGTACAGCAATGTACGCCCACACTGCGACCTCTGCAACGGCAGCCATCTTGCCCCTCGGCTTGCCCCATGCTTGCAATATCAAAGCCGCGACTTGGACGCCCAGCTCGGCGAGCACTGCGATCTCCTCAATGAATGTGATCCATACTTCGCCTCTCGGTCGGTCCACCGTGATCGCCGAGGCATTGGTGTGGACCTTCGTCAGCTGCAGCGCCAACTGCTCGTTCCGGCGCGTTTCATCGTCGCTGCCGGTCTCCGTCGTGGCATCGCTGTCGCTGTCCGCATTTCCCACTTGGCCACGCGCATCGTGATGCACGCCATTCGGTATCCTCTTGTACCCTTTGCTCGATCGCTTGGAAGTCCTTGTCGTTCGCAGGATCTGATACGCCAAGTAGAGTGCCGATATGCCGCATGCTATCAGCGGCAATAGGGTCTGCAGATAGTCATGAATGAAGCATCGCGAGAAGTCGTCGCTGTGCCAAATCGTGCCTCTGCACCGGGCGAACATGTCTGCGGGCAGTATGGCGTGCAATCACTCGCAGGTCCGGACGACGGTCGAGGTGGGCGCACTCAATGGGGCATTGTGAGGAAGTCAAGCGGGCGGCGGGGCAGAATCACGGATTGGCAGGCAGCAAGGCGATGATGCGTGTGACTCGCGATGAGTCGAACGTGGAGGCGCGTACACAGCAGCTCGACGGAAAGGATTGACGCTACCGGGAGAATGTTGTGTAGTAGCTGCGACGAGCTCGCGAACGCGCAGCACGGAAGAGTTTTAGTGAGAAAGCAAATGGCAGCCCGGCAACGGCAACGAAGCCATGACGAAATGACTGCGAGCGGGAGCGAGCCGGCGCAGGCAAGCTTCGCCTAAGTTCGCTGGTTAGCCAGCATATCCACCGCACTCTGCAACGGGAGCATGGGCAGCGATCCGCCGTTGGGAGATTGTTATCACCGCCTACGGATACCGCAACACGCACAGAGCAAAGTCGGTGTGGCAGGTGAGCCCCGGCCGGCAACCAGGGCCTTATCTGCGACGGGCGCGGCCACTACTGAACGGGGCCATACGACGAAGGCGTAGAAGCAAGCTCTGTGCCGTGCCGTCGTGGAAAGAGAGCACAAGCTTGACCATCCTCCGCTTGCGTGATTTAGGCAGGTCTGGAGAATGCATGCATACAAGCCCTCCAGTCTCCGCACGCTGTCATACATGAAAGCGGTAACGTCTGGCTGGCATGCGCGTTATGTGTCACCCAGTCGATGCATATGTACAGGTGTGATTCCCTCGACGGTGATGAGTCAACGCATCCTATCGCTTGGAGCAATCCCTCTGCCCATCGAATGTCGCGCTCTGCCGCCGTCTCGGCTGCCGGTCACGACGGTAACAACCAGCTTAACGTCCGCTACACCATCATGTATGAGGCTACATCGAGCACTGGTCGGTCTTGTGACGGACGTCTCCACTCATCTCGACGCTGCTACAGGCGTCCATGCGGCATACTTCGGCTTCGTGCTGTGCATGCATTGTCAGTGCACGCCTCCCTCCGCGCAAAACTAAGCGACTCACGTATTGTATGTCTTGAATGCGCTCCTCGAAGCGGTGAGCACTGGGACATGCTTTGACGGCTCCCATGCTCGTACTTGGCGTTGCAGCAGCTTATCCTCTGAAGGTGCCTTGTCCACCATATATGACATCCAGGCATGCCTGAGATAGTTTCAGTGTCTCTCAACGGCACACGAAAAGCAAGTGCGCCTACCAGCCCGGCTCTATCTGTGAGCTGCCAATTGTTAGCAGTGTTTCAGTCGGTCACTCCGCATGCGTGTGAAGCCTTACGGATCATATTCGTTGTCCTTGTAGTCGACCCAGCGTGTGCGTACTTTGCCCCACGTCAGTCTCCTCCCGATTGAACGCTGGACATTGCGACATACAGGGCAACTCCTCCTCCAGATTCTCGAAGTACTTGTTGCCGTAACGGTCAATGCCAATCAGTGTTCCGCGCTTGGTGTCACCTGTCTTCCTCAGTGTCCGTCTCCTGTCCCAGCTCTGGTCCTCATCGTACCGATATACTACCCAATCGTGCCCAAGTCAGTATTTGCTGCATGTGTGTCGCGATTGAACGTGTATCGGGGTATTCGTACATGAAGTTGGTGGCCGTACTCCTGCGAATCTGGTCAGCTACTTCTCAGTGGCAGCCTTTGCGCAACCGGTATACCTTCAGTCCGATGCTCCGCAGGTTGCGGAGGGTCCGCATAATCGTCGACATGTTGGCGGTGGTGCTCTGCTCGGAGAAATGGCAGCGCGAAGGTGGTCGTCGTGGTGATGGTTGCCAATGGGGCTAGAAGGGAAAGAGCTGGTCCGAGCGTCCCGCAAAATGCACGGAAAGTGTCAACATCCACACTTCACCTGTTCCATCCACATTTCATTTCTTGCAGCATGAAAACCTGATGCTGACAAGACGTTTGATCCACTGTGTACGGGCCTCCAGGCAGGTCCGGTCGCCCAAGCAGATCAGCAGAAATGGCTCTCTACAAAAACGCTCTGCAAGCACAGCTTCGGGACCAGCCGCAACAGCAGTATCGCCCCATTCCTCGGCCTCACACTTAGCAGTCTTTACTGGCGAATTAGACAAGCTGTCGCCTCGTTTCGACATCAGCGCAGACTCGATACAGATCTTCAAATCACCCTCGGAGTTTTACGAAACCCTCAAGGTACAACCACTGTTCCTGATGCAGATCGGTTTCGCTAACGAAGAGCAAAGTAGACAAAAATCAGAACTGCGAAAAGACGTATATATCTTTCAACCTTGTACATTGGAAAAAGCGAACATGAATTTGTCCGTAAACATCTCATACGATCAGTCTACCTCTTCTAATCCCTTCTAGATCGATACCATTCGACAAGCGTTGAGGTCGAATCCGGAACTACACGTTTCGCTGTTGACAGACTATCTGCGCGGTACTCGTGAGGCGCCCAATCCGTCATGTGCAAGCCTTCTCGCTTCGCTCATTCAGGAATTTGGACCCGATCGAGTTGAGGTGCGCTTGTACCACACTCCCAATCTCACCGGAGCCCGCAAAGCTGTTTTGCCCAAACGAATCAACGAGGGATGGGGCTTGCAACACATGAAGCTGTATGGAATCGATGACGAAATCATCATGTCTGGAGCAAATCTTTCTGAAGACTACTTCACGAACAGACAAGATCGATACCATGTCTTCAAGTCGAAGCTCATTACGGACTACTTTTCTGAGCTGTATCGTACCATATGCGACCTCAGCTATCGTGTATCGCCCTGTGATACGGAGGCGAGTGGTTTCATTACCGAATGGCCACAAGAAAACGTCCAGCCGGAGCCTCTCAAAGATCCCGGTGGTTATATCAAAGCAGCAAGCAGAGTCCTGTCGCCTTTAGCCAATCCACCAAGTGAGAAGACAGCGCAGACGGAGACCGATACGTCTGTCTATCCACTCGTGCAGCTCACACCGCTACTCAAGCCGGATAAATCCACAGAACTACCGGCTTTGACGGGGATTCTCCGCACTCTAGGGACCCCAGAGTTCGCGAATTCGAAGTGGACGTTTACGGCGGGCTATTTCAACATGACTCCGGAGGTGCGCGAACTGCTTCTGAAAACAAGACCTGCTTCTGGTACGGTCGTCGCAGCCTCGCCTTGGGCAAATGGATTCTACGGCAGCAAAGGAATCAGTGGCATGTTACCTGCAGCGTACAGTCTGCTGGGTCGACGCTTTCTAGATGCTGTAGCAAAAGTGGGGCTCACTGATCACATCACAGTTAAAGAGTGGCGCAGGGGTACAGTCAACACACCTGGTGGCTGGACGTATCATGCGAAGGGCATCTGGGTGACACTGCCACAAGATCAAAACCCCAGCATCAGTTTGATCGGAAGTTCGAATTACACAAAAAGAAGTTACTCGCTAGACCTAGAAGCAAACACGCTTATTGTCACACGGAATGCTGATCTCCAGCGGCGGCTTGGGGAAGAGGAGAAGTGGCTCCAGGAATATGCTGCGCGTATGACACATGATGACTACGCAAAGACAGAGCGTAGGGTTGGGCTGCATGTCCAATTAGCGATGTGGATTGTAACATTAGTCGGGGGTGCGTTGTGAAAGCATAGATTTGAACATGACCAACTATAGTCATTGTAATATCCTGCTGCGGTGGCTCAAAGGCAAGGTCGTTCCATTCGCACCCAAGCTATGGCTCTGTCGGGGAAGATGAACCGTGTCCGCGAGCTGATTTGCTTCGGGTTCTTTACGAGCCAAGACCTCTCCTCTCCAACACATCTTGGCAATTTCAATCGCGCTGGGATATCGCCGGTCCTGGCTCCTCTGCGCTGGCCGCATTAGATCACTCGGTGGAGAGACGAGCCGCTGAAATCGTCAAAGAGCAACTTCTCCAGAGGCCCGTCAACTTACAACTTAATCGTCCTACGAATCAGCAGGGCCACGACCACTCATGTTCTCAGTACCCTGGGATTGATGTCCCGCGTTCTCAGGTTGCCGAGAAGCTCCAAACATGCCTCCAAGCATACCCGAGCCTCGCGGCGTTACTGTGCACAGGGGACCACCATATGCTTGGCCTGGTAGCGGAGTGGAGTCCTTCTTGCGTCTTGGTGCTCTAGTACCAATAAAGGGGTGGTAGTACTCCCCAACACTCTGACTCTGCTCCGGCTGCTTTGCCACTTCTGTCACATGTTCGGACTGCACGACAGGGCCTCCAATCGACATAGCAGAAGAGGTCATACTCTGACCCCTGAGAATCCGGATTTCGCTTTCGAGCTCATCGATACGTCCCTCCAGAGCATTGACTTTCTGAGCAAGTTGCCCCATCATCTGCATGAGATCGCTCATGCCTCCAGAAAGAATGTCCGGTATCTGCTGAAGCTGTGCAATGACGTCGGATGTTGGTGTGGGAGGCTGGCTTGTCTGCATTTGACCTATCGAGGTTGGTCGCCCGCCTCTGATGCTACGGGCTTGAGATCCGAAGAGCCCTGGAGTGGTTTGTTGACGTCCAGATGTTGCGAAAACATCTGCACGCTGAGAAGCTGGTGCGATTGGGATGAAGGCCGAACTGCTAGCCTTACGCTTCTTGTGGCTGTGAGACTGGGACTGCTCATTTGGTGCACTATTTCCGCTATCGAGGAACTCGCTGCGTCGAGGGGTGGTGAAAGGTGTGTTGCGAGGGATCTGCTGCTGGTCCACCATGGTGGGAGGATGTGCGTGGGGGGCTTGATCGAATGCAAGTGATGTCGACGGGCACGGTGTCGCCCCAAAGCCTGTTGCGCCCGGTGTTGGTGGGTAGGAGGGATTTGGTTGGAAATCAGGAGTCATACCCTCCATTGTGGCGGCGACTTCACATCGACCAGAATCTTCAATTGCGCTGCCAGCTGGCCCCAACGCGGATGGAGGACTGGAAAGAGGGTGGTGCGTGGGCAGCTCTGCAGCGGCGCAGTGGGTCGCTCAAATAGAAGAAGCGAAGGCAGAGGTTCCACGTGCCGCGTCGCGTGTAGTGGCTTGCTATCAGGGACGAGCTTGGTTGCTTCGATGCATCGACAGCTACACCTGCCTAGCTCAGTTCACGAGGTCGTCGACGTGATGAGAACATTGCTACCAGGACACTGTATACTCCTCAATGGTCTGTTACTCTGCATGTCTCCGTGATGGGAATATGAGACCGGGTGCGAGCTGGCTTGAGAATGCGTGGATATGCCCGCTGCCGCACACTTGACTGCCAGCCTCTCCATTGATAGTGAGCCAGGGCGCATCGAAAACTCGTATCTCGTCAATCTGGAGACGGAACGCACCGACCGTTGATATCCTACATATTGGCGTCTGTCGTCTGTCGTCTTTCACCGTTTGCTTCTGGCGCTCTTTCCTTATCAAAGTGAAGCGGCCGTCCACTTTGCAGCACAACGTCGAAGCAGATCCACCCGACTTTTCTTCTGTCCGTTTCTTCAGCCATCATCCCTCTTTCTCCACGCCACGGCACTGCCAGCTTCTGGGTCAACCACATCTTCTACTGGCTTCATCTTCTCGGAACATCAAACATGAAGTCCGTCGTGCAGAAGGCCGGCGCTGCTTTCGCTGCGCTCATTGTCCTTTCTCGCGGCGTCACAGGTTTGCCCGCCGTCAATGTCGGTCCCGTGTTGCATTTCTTTGGAGAACGGGTCTAACGAGTGATAGAGCACCCTTGCATCCTCAAAGGTGGAGGAGCCATTGACTTGCTTCGGCCCCGGTCTTGCCACGGATTGGAAGCACGACGATGCTGTCCAGTTCTGTGTCGTGTACGACTCCGTACGTCAGTTCGAGCATTTTGGCAGCGGCAGACACCACCACTGATGCACTTCGAAGACTACTCTCCTGCGCGGCAACAGCATCAACTCCAAGGCCTACATCGGCCCAAACGGCGTCTTTTACAACTTTCAGAGTACTGGCCACCACACTGGAAAGCAAGAGTCATAGCTGATGGAGTCACAGTCAGCAACACCCGCTGCGAGACCGATTATGTGGATGCTGAGGAGTGTTGGGTTCGCTTCGATCAGATTTTGACTGGCTGCGGTGGTCCAGGTCCCAACTCCGTAGGCGGTATCATCTCGACCGACTGCGGCCAGTATATTACACTGCCAAGCAAGGAGAAGAAAGACCCACCCACCGCCGCTAGCAGCATCGCCGAGCGCGCGACGCACACCATTCTCCCAGATGGGTGGTAAGCAGAGCCTCGCTCCCTCTCTTCCAAGAACTTGCTGACACTTGCCTGCCGCCCCAGCAACCCGCCAGTCTGGAGCCGCTGCAGCGAGGAGGAGAAGAACGAGCTGCTTGAGCAAGCCTGTGACTTTATGGGCTGCCTGAAGGCTGGAAATTGCACTCCTTGCTGAAAGCAACTTTCGGCCGGCCCTGAGGGCCCAAATGTTCGCGGATAACCAAGTGTCACGCGTGGATCGAAGCGCGCTTGTCCGGGCTCAATCTGATTCATGACAGCGATACACTTTGATCCTCGAACGTAGCGCATCGCGGCAGCAGGAAGACAGCAGAGCAGCATAGGCAGAGGTCGATGGAAATGTGACTACTGATGATCCCCCTATGGTCCCATGCAACGTTTGGCGCCTTGCCCTAGCAGTATCAGCAGCATTGGCAGATTGCATTGTGCCCGGCTGTCATTCTCTCCCGTCCTTGTGACAGGTGGTCTTGCGTGAAACGGTGCAGCGCACATGGCACAACTATTGCATGGAATGTGACCTCCCATCGACATGTGCCTTGCGTCGCGGCCGGTAGGACGGGAAAGAACTGTTGGTCAGTGCAGGCGTGAGCGCGGGCGTTTGCCCGCTGCAGCTTGCGCAACAATGAAAGAGACCAACAACAACATTTCCGGATGGGAATACAATGAAAGTGAGCCGCCACCACAAAACTATCCGATGTAAGTCTGTCTCAGTACGCAAAGTTTCTTTCCGTCTCGTGTTTCTTACCTTCCGCAATTGGACATTGATCACGCAGCGATGGAATTGGAGAATCATCTCATGATGGCAGACTCGCCTGCACGTGCTCTGTCCAAAAGTGTCGTGAAACTAACTCTGGCCGACAAGCAATCGCTTGTGGTCAAGCTACCATTGAAGCGAAGGCTCGAGGATGCCCAACAGGCAACGCGCAGGCGCGATTCGGCAATCCACACGACCATAGCAGGTGCGGCTGCCGACATCGAGACCAGGAACGAGACACACGAGTCCACATCCGCCTCTGTGCAGACATCGACATCCTCGGACGACGCGATGTCGACAATAGTGCCGAAGTTCGATCCTAGGATGTATGGTCGTGAGCGGTCCAGTCGACAGCGAAACACGATACCTGACTATACGGAAGCGGTACCTCGCGGACCGCAAGCATCCGGGAAGAAACGAAAAGTGAACCACGACGCAGAGGATCCCCAATCTCTTCCCACGCCAGCGACGACCGCGCCAAGTCAGGTGGCCACGCCGTCCTATGGGGGCGACGCCATCATGTCTTTCATGCCCCCTCCAGCGGCTTCGCAAATGGACGTGCGCGGCAATATTAGGCCGCTTCGCGATGAAGTAAGCGATCGCAGATATGTCGCGGCGATGTTGCTCGAGCTACAAACCAGTTTCGGGGAGAAGCGGAATACAGTGCACAAGCGCTCGGCAAGGCGGATATGGGACTTGTTGTCGATGGCTGATTTTCCGACTGGCGAGGAGGCCAAGTTCCTCTCGAAAGGTGAAGCGCTTGCAGAGCTGGCACCAGGCCACTTTTTTAATGGTCCTATTATCACGGCCGAACAGCAGCCTCTTTCCTTGTCAACAGTGCCTGAGTTCCTGGGAGAATACTACGATGACACCGCCAAAGCCCATATCCAAGACTCAAGCGCCAGCACCGGGAAGCTCGCGAGCCCAGTGCGTACAGTTGACATACGGCAAGTCAAAGAGCGCTTCAGCTCAGCGAGTCTCGAGAAGTACCCATGGAACTTGTTGGAGCTGGCAACGCACCACGACGATGGACTACGACCAGGCTTTCTGAGCAATGAGGACTGTCGTCTCATCACCAAGTTGAAAATTCCACAGTTTGCCCATGAGACGCGCCGACGCAAGTACGAGCCAGGTTACAAAGACGTCGAGAAGTGGGCGCTACTCGCGCAAGCAGGTGCCCTGACAGAGCCTCATCAAGACTCGCATGGCTACAGCACTTTCATCACCCTCAACCAAGGCTGCATTGGATTTGGCTGGCTATCACATCCTTCAGCGGAAGAACGCGCAGCGTGGAAGCAGAATCCACAGAATTTCCGAGGCGGAAGATGGAGGTATGTTATCCTCAAGCCTGGCCAGACTGTCTTCTTCCCCGCAGGCACTGTACACATGGTCTTCCGCTTGCGCGCAGCGGGCGACAGCCTGGCATTTGGAGGGCACGTTTTGCGCTGTTCGAATATCGTGCACTGGGTCAAAACTCTTTTGGAGGAGCACGGGAATCCAGACATTGTGAACGAAGACTTGAGCGAATCGGCTGTGGGCTATCTGGAGCGCGTGGAACGTTTCGTGGATCAAGCGGGGAAACTTGGTCAAGAGGAGAAGTGGGGAGGAGCACAATCCATTGCCGAATTCAAAAGACTGAAGAAGCACTTTGTGGCATTGCCCAAGCCTAAGAAGCCATTGGGAAAGAAGACTGCAAATGCTGCGACTTGATGAGGTTGGAGCCAGGGAGGTGAGGCTTGCGCGACGCGAGGTTCTAACCAGGGTCGAGCTGTGCACGGACTGTAAGCCAGGACGACACTAACTGAGGCATACTGTTTCCGACCGTTTGTGAAGCATGGAACAGAGACACTTCGCCGGCAACAGTGACGGCATTGGATGGGCTACAATACACAAGAGATGCTTGAGCGCCTGGTCGTGTAGAGTCGATAGAATCATACTTGAGCTTCTTGTATCAACATGCGAGACGACCTCAAATGCAGAACGAGCTGGGCTCAACGAACTAGCGCTATCTCGTACATCTACTTTCAATGGCTGTGTGATTCGACATGCTACTGTGATTCAATCCCACTTGTTGTGGCATATCCTGCTGTGCTCGTTGTGCTACGAGTCGTGACCGCAGAATGCACCAAGGCTAACTCTTGTCCACAGGACGACGCAGTGCGATTTGAGCCTTCTATTCTTGCACCGGCACGGCATGAGAAGTGGCCACTAGTTGTGACCCGCGCCTGTTTGCAATAGGCCAAGTCTAGCAGACTCTGCGGCGCTCGGAATATTGCGTCATGGCAAACGAGACACGGCATGCTCATCACCCTCATAGCCATCAAGCATGAAATGCTCTTAGCCGCCGCCTCCGCGTTGGAACTGGTTGTAGAGTACCCCAATACCTCGGATGTGATGGTCCAGCCTGCGTATGATGGCATTCAATGTCGGACAGAAAATTCCATCATTGCTGAGGAGAGAAAATGGACGCAATGAAGGATTCCAGGCCGCCTTCGAATAGTTCATTCGCCACACCAACACCTTTGGGGTGCTCCGTTGGGGCCAGAGGGCTCTTCACAACATACTCAACGTACAGCGTGGCCCAGATCTGATGCAGCACGGTGCGCATATTGCCAACGCGGGTGTCGGTGAGCATGACGAGTTTGAGTTGCGTCGGCGTCTCGAAATAATGAAGTTTGTATTCTCCCGTGCGATACGACAGGAACTGGTCATCTTGCCCGCCCAGCTGGCGAACCATTCGTCGCAGGGAGAAGATGGTCCCGAAGATGAGTTTGGCATCGTCTTCGGCTTTCAGAGCCCTCCTCGCTGATACGTGAAGCTCGCCGTTGTTCAGGGCGCTTGAGTTCGGGGCCCTCTGCTGCAGGGCGGGAGGAGAGGTCCAGCGCTTGGAGTAGATGCATTCGGCTGAGACAGCTCGTCAGCCAATGCGGTGCGCGCGAATGCGTGGTACGAAGCATGTGTGCTCACTGTGCCGGTCGAAGATGTAGAACGAGTAGACGCTCATGGCCGCCATTTGTGCCTCAAGTGCCGGGTAATTTGGTGAGTGAAACTGCGAGCATGGCCCGGATCAGGGGAGGATGCGAAGCAGAGCCGCCCAATGGCTCTCACATATGCAGGCCGCACGTGTCGCGATGCTTAATGCGCGGGTGCTGTGGTTCTCGGATATTGGAGGGAGGCGTGCCGGACAGGCCAGGCAGTCCAATCGACGGCGGAAGGG
>ANSM01005704.1:0-10166 GCA_000347735.1 Cercospora canescens BHU | reverse complement strand
GCCGCGTCATCAGCGCCGTAACCGCAACAACATCCGCCGCTCTCCCGCCCAACGACCGGAAGCAGATGCCATTCGCGACCGTCTGCGGCCTTACACTGCTCGCGAGAAGAAGCTGCTTGCCTTGAAATACACTCCGGAGCAAATGGAAGCCATCGAGGCTGGAGAAAAAGCGATTTCCTCGGAAGATCTGCTGAAACAAGGACGCTTCCGCACCGATCCTATGCGCCTCGACTACATTGACGACTTTGCTACGGTGCGGCCTGTGGTGGATGCAACGACGGCTCAGCTGAAGGAAATGGACGACGCACAGCTACTTGAAGGGCGGCAAAGTACCCTCGGCGCGGCATTGAGCAACGCCAGATCGAACAAGGACAAGGGACGGAAGGAAGACCAAGAAGAGACAGACCCGCATATGTTACGATTGTCGCAACAAACGGGTCTGAGCAGAGACGAGATTCGGAAAATTCGCGTCAAGAACCTGGTCAGTCACCGAGTGGTGAATCAAACTCGCATGGGAAAAATCCAAAGTCTGTACTTTTTGACCATCGCCGGAAATCAGAACGGCATGCTAGGCATTGGAGAGGGAAAGGCGGCCGAAGATGAGGATGGCAGGCGGCAAGCTATGATGAACGCCATTCGCAATATGAAGCCCATCCCACGCTACGAGGAGAGGACGATATATGGTGAGGTGGAGGGGAAAGTGGGCGCGAGCGTGGTGAAGTTGAGTGCACGACCCCCTGGTAGGTTTTCTAGGATTTGAGTTTCTTCTTGGTTTTGCTTGCTGACATCCGGCATCAGGATTCGGCAATCGCTGTCAACATCTCATTTTTGAGCTGGCCAGAGCCGCTGGAATCTCGGATCTCGCTGCCCGCACACCGCGATCGCGAAACAAGATGAATGTCGTGAAGGCGGCATTCGAGGCTCTCACAAATCAGCGACTGCCGGAAGACGTGGCAAAGGCTCGGGGAAAGAAGATGGTCGATGTGAGAGGAGTATACTACGGCGGCCTTGTACACTAATCACGAATATGACTTGTGCAATTCTTGTGCAACTGCTGCCAATGCGTCTGATGGGCGAGACGAATTATCTTGCAAATGTACGAGCCATCGATACTTATACCAGAAGGCGCCCAAGGATGCCCCTAGAGGTCGATTATACCCAAAACGTTTGCGAATTGTGCTTGGCTGAAGACGTTAGTGATGCGTGCCGCACGTACTCAGAACCCACGACACATCGATCCGGGACCGCAGTCTTTGGAATCTCGCAAGTTCTGCCCTACATAAGGTGGAGTCCGATCTACATTCTAGTGCGAATTTTGATCTCCTTGAGTCGTCATGATTCAATCGTGGATGGCTCGCATCAATTGCACGCCAAGCATTTCGAACAGCCACGCGAGCCACACGTGAGCTGTCCCGCCTTGGGCTTCAAGTCCAAGGTCCGCTACGTGCTGGGCGCTCAATACACAGCTGCCTCTTTGACATCTTGTACTGCTTTTCAGCCCACGCTAAGCAAGTGGCCAAGCCATCGTCTGCTGCAAGATAACCGAGTCCCTCAGATCCCACGTCTACATCTACACGGACCGCTCGCTTATGAGCTAATGCTAAGCCAGTACACTGATCTCTAATAACTGGAAGGCCCACCGACTACACTCTTGAGAAGCTACTAATGCAGGACAAGAATGCCAGGATAAATTGTACCTCGTGCGGCTCAGCCGTCAAGCATGGCATCGAGAATCTTGCCTGTTTCAAGAACAAGAGTCGAAATGCCAATGGTAAGCAAGAATTGGCATATGTACGCTGCACACTATATATCATAGTCCTCGAGCAGTGTAGAAGCATCTGCATTGCAAACAGAATCACAAAAAAAAAGCGATCAACATGATTTTCACCATGCTAGCCACCACCTTGTTGACAGTGGCTTCGTTTGCCTCGTGTGCCCATGCCCAAGTCACGTACCGAGATATTACCCAGTATCAAGGCAGTGGGTGTACTGGCTCATCGATCACATGTAGTGTCAGTATCCTGCTGTCCGCTCAGCTCTGCTCTCATCGATCGTATGCCTGACCTTTCCTGAAGAGAATCAACTCGGGCGTCTGCTGTGGCTCCACCTCTCGCCGCTTCGACAGCACGCGCTTGACCGGTGTGACAGCCCGCAGCACCGATGAAGTCTTCATCTACCTTCCCAGCGGAGGAAGCGCAACGTGCGGCAGCTTCACCCAATTCATCAGAGGCAGCAGGTGTATTGGGGAAGGACCGGGAGGGGCTAGTGGTACGAGATGGTATGATCAATCGCGTGCAAAGCGCGATGTTGCGCAACAGGAACAGGAGGATTGCAAAAAGCCAGACCAGCTGACGTTTGAGGATGGTGTCGCTGTTGTGAGTGGACTTTTATGGTTTGCGTGCGTCGATGAGGGCTAACGGGATGTTCAGGATTTAACACGACTTTCTGATGCGGAGGAAGAGGAACTCTTCGCGTTCGTCGATGCTGGAGGTGAGAGTTCGGACCTGCCGAAGCAGTTCGTCAAATACCTCAAGTAGCCTGTAGCTGGATGCACGCGTCAATCAACCCAGCCAACACATGCTGCACGGTCAATCGGAGACTTATGCAATTGGAAGTCGAAGATATGGCAGGATGAAACACGACGAAAAGCCGATAAAGTTGGGTACATAGCTGGCACTGCTGATGGTCGCCACGGAATTATCGAGCAGCTTTTTCTTTCTGTTCCTGAATCACTCTAATTGAGATGCCACTATATGAGGTCAGTATGCTGTCTAGTAACATTGATCTCCGTGCACATACCTGGATGTTGAACTGCCCTGGAGGATCAAGCTGACCACCAGTCAAAGCTTTGAAGGCGCCGGTCGACAAGTCAAGATGATCCGCTTCGCAACTTGGGCAAGTATCGGCGACCCTGGCAGTGATGCTGTGAACAATTCACGTCAATGTTCGCTTTCACATCGATGGACACGTTTGGCGCTTTCGTGAATCTACTCACGTCTTCCCAACACCATAGTTGTTGTCACCACCGCCCGTGTTCTTGATGGTAACGGTTTGGCCACAGTGTGCTGTGGATGATCAGCTGAAGCACAGCTATACGTAGAGCGCCGTAGAGATAGACCATTGTACGTGAATGGAGATTTGTCGCTGATAGCTACGATGTAGTCGCTATCCTTGTGGTAGTCACCGCAGGACCCAGCATTGCCGTTTTGGTAGTAGAAAGTAGCGACGCCTATCGACAATGATGAGGTCAGAATCGAGATCGGAAAGATGGTAATCAACTCGACAGACGTACCATAATGAGTTGGTCCCCGTTCGACGATCGGAGACGCAAGGGCAGAAGCCACAATGGTAGCAAGGAGAAGTAGCTGCATTTTTGTTTCGTCAGGTGGTCAATGACTGTGGTGGACGATAGGAGTTGTTTGATATGTCTGCTTCTTGAGGAAACACTGCAATGATCGTTACACCAGCAACTTATACTGCTCTTTTCACACAACAGGCGTCCGGTAAGGCGCCCAGGGCTCCAGCAGACCGGCTACGGCCCCATGGTGTCGTTACATCCGAGACTGTACAGCATACTCGATGCGCATTCAGCTGGACATCAGGCCAGCAACAATCAGACCTCAGACCGTGTGCTATCGGCAGAATAGAGCTTTGCGGCTTGCCTCTCTCAGTCAATCGTCGCAGATCTCTTCCCTATATTGCCGTGTCCTAGCACGGAACGCCTTGAGCTTATGCTCTCGTAGCAGGACTTGGCAATTCACTCCGGAACTAATCAGTGATGCGACGGGGCTAATTGGGAAAGGTCGATGCCGCCATGGGATGCTCTGGGGAAGGTGACATTGTGAGGAAGTACTGAATAAGTCGATGCGTTGCACGCCTTGCTGTGTGGAATGTCAGTGCGTCGTGGAGCTGGAGGATCCAATCTGACTTCAATTAAATTTGGCCGTCAATGCTAACTCAGCATCGAGACAATATGATTCGTCGTGTTACTGCGATTGGAGTACAGTACAGAACATGAGACAGCATGAGCAAAGAATCTTTCGGATGACTCCAACCGTCAAACTTCCGAGCAGGAACATTAGTGCACACAATGGACTTATACCACAGCCATTCTTTGCTATGTCATTTGTGGATCCCTTTCCAGCCGACAAGGATCAGCTGGACTGCGCGGGCCGCAATGAGCGTCAACTGAGATCCTTATTTTCGATTTCGAGTGAGCATTTCTGTCGATGTTCTCATGTCTGAGAATATCAAAACCCCAAGCTTGCAAAGACTTCATTGAAGTCTCTCATGCGCACAGGTTTTGTCAAAAAGAGATCCATGCCACACGCGAACGCTTCATCCTGTGCACCTGAGTCTCCCAGACCAGTGACAGCAATAATAATAGCTTTCGGAGCCCCAGAACGGCGTTCGAACTCGCGTATCGATCGAGTGGCCTCGAATCCATCCAGGACTGGCATATTGATATCCATGAGGATCATATTCACTTTTCTCGCAGACGTGGTGTTTGCATGCGCGACCCGGGAACTGGAAGAGACGTCTTCGTGCGGCCCGTCTGCACTACCTATTACGGCGCTTCGATACAAGTCTACGGCTTCTTGGCCGTTGCGCGCTTTGCGATATGAATGACCGCGCATTTTCGCAAAAGCTTCCAGAATGCGGAGATTGATGGGATTATCATCCACCAGCAAGAGGGAGAGATCATTCGGCACGAGTTTTGGCACTGGGTCCACATCCCTGGAAGCAGCTTGCAGACTTGATGGGAATATCACGCCAGCTGTCAAATCTGCTGTCGCTGTCAATTCCGTCGGTAGGCTGCCACTCCCAGTCATTTGGGGGCGCGATCTAAGTACGCGGCCTTGCTCGGACATGAATCCGAAGTCTGTGAGGCCGGGGGAACTTTCGCCGATGTCTTGTTCATCGCCTGCAGTCGTGAAGTCAACAGTGCACGCACTGCTGCGATCGCGCTCCGATGGAGGATTTGCCGGGCTAGAGATTCTTCTGGCATCGCTGTTGCCGGAAATAAAGGCTTCTTGTTGCGAACCTGCAGAAGACATCACTTCTCACGGATCAGCTCGGGCATGATAAGTTGTGCTGAATGCATAGAAGATGAACCCTACTCAGCGTTGAAACTGCACTGCCGAGCTTCGTGGAGCTTATTGGCGGCCAGAGAAAGTTCGTCTTATCTGGCAGATCATTTATTGTACGACTAGCTCGCAGTCGGATAGCAGACGCTCGATTCTTGCATATGATGATTGTTGGGGTTTTTAGGAGATGCGCCAATGGAGAATTAGGCCAGCAAATGGATTTGCGAGATGGGTCTCCATACTCCAATCCTGGTTCCCACACGATTTGCAATGTTGTTCTTTGGCTGGGTGCGTCTTCGAGGTGCTGCTCAGGCATGCCAAGCTCCTCGCAATACTGCTTCAAGCTCCTGAAGAAGCGAATGCTCGCCTCGGACTCCGGCGTCTGTCCGGCTGTATCTGCTCCTCGAGAGCCAAAGCCTACAAAGTTAACAACCAAAGAATGATGCGACAACGCCTGTCTTCTCGAAAGTGGCTCAGGCAGACAGTCCAGCGGGCGGTAAGGAAGGGGCATAGAGACTGTCACGGTCGTGCCTAAGCCTTTTCGGCTCTGGACATGAATTGTGCCCTTCATTGACTTGACGATTTTGGCCACCAAGTTCAGACCCTAAGGAAGGGTCAGCTTCCGACGTGGACAGTTTCATGGCACACTGCAGTGACCTACAAGTCCAGTGCCAGGTTTTAGACTGTCTTCTTGTTTGAATGCGCGGAACAGATCTTTCTCCTGGAACGCCCGCGACATACCAATACCCGAATCCTCGACCTATGGCAAAGCACTAAATCAGCAATCGGTCTCGCTCGTTAGTACTCATCACTTACCACAAGTTCAATGAAGTTCTGTGGATCCTTTCCTGGCTCTTGCTGTTGGAGCTCCTTTCTCAAAGTAACATTGACGTAACCATTTGGAGTGTATTTCAGGGCATTCATCACAAGGTTCAAGCAGATTCGCTTCCATGGTGCGCTTGCGATAGGGACGCACCAATCCGAGCTCTGAGCAGCTTCAATATCCAAAATAATTACTGGTGGCTCCCTTGCGGACTGATCAGCGGAGCCTTGGTGTTCCGCACGCTGATGTTCAAAGCTCAGGTGGGCGATGTCGACCGCTTCTTCGGTCAATGTGCTGATCATGACAGCAAGCTCACTTTCTCCGTCAATATCCGAGCGAGGAGTATTTGGAGACGTCCTTCGTCTTGGAGTTTTCTGATTCAAACCTGAGTATTCAAGTAGATTGTTGATCTGCACAGGGGTGTGGTCAGTGAATGCAAAGGCATACAATTCAGCAAACATGCGAGTCGACTTACTATGTTCAGTAGCGTAATGCCACACGAGTTGATGGAGCGAATCATCTCCAACTTCGTAGTGTCGTCCTCCTCCTCTAGCAGACACTCAGAGCTACCCAAAATGCCATGGAGTGGCGACCTCAGCTCATGGGAAATGGAAGAGATGAATTCATTCTTCGACCGGCCCAGTTCTTGTGCTTCCAAGCGTGCAACCTCAGCAAGTACAACGTCACAAAATGCCGCCATGTAGCTCAATTCACTGCGATACGAGACAATACGCGTTGGCGAGTAGCTCAAAATGATGGAGGCGCCAAACCACCTTTCCCGTTGGTGCTGCCACATGCCAACAATCATGAAACTTCTCACTCCTGGAAATATATCTTGTATGATGCGTCCGTTCTTCATTCGGGCTCGCAGCCTTTTGGCGGCACGTTTCTCTGCCGGAGTCGGCATATCTCCCACATCTGACCTTGCTGATTCGGTGTTACTGGTGGCCGATGAGAGATCATCAGATGAGTAGCCTTCGTCGTCAGAAGCCTCACCATCCGAGTTGAAATGCCAGATCTGACCATTTGGATAGCGACGTAGAAGGCTTCTCAGCACCGAGTCCGGAAATCTCACCTGGCCCCGGTCGCTATGCTTCCTTACGTCAGCGTCGCCAGCTCGGGAATACGCAGAACCCAATACCAAACTATGCGATGGAGAGTGCTGCGATGGGATGTTGTTCCGTGATGCATCATGCGCTTGTTGAGCGAAATCAGTAGCGTCCAATGTATGTGAAGTTTCTGTTTCTGTTTCGTTGTGAGATACACCTCGGGCTTCGCCAATCAATCGCCTTCGATGAGCGGCGTCGAGAAAAAGTACGGCGTCAGCGTCCAGCGCTACTTGAAGCAGCCCGGCCGCGCGAGTCATCGTCGCTGCCGTTTGCGCATCCAGATCGTTCACAGCTGGCGTTTTAGCAGAGACAGACGGACCATTCGAGCTTGATTCCGCATTTCCATGACTCTCGTTGATAGCAGTCTTCTCGATCTGAGTCACACGAATTGCGTTTCTTGATTGCGGACCCCTATGAGGCCTGGTGCGTGTCTCAATCTGCTGACGTAAATGCGCAGTTGGTTTGGATGCAGGGTGGCGTGCATCCTGATGCCACCAGCCAGTGGTGTCTGACTTGCCGTCCATGAAAGCCCCGAGCGCGGTGTTCATGTTGTGACTGCGCTGATGATCTTGTTTGGCTTTTACCTGTCGATTGATGTTAGTCCCGATCGATTGCTCACCCTGCAGTACAGTGATTATACCAATTCAAGATGTGACATCACACAGGTAGCCATGCTGCGAAGGAAATTGATCTGGGCAGGCTCAAGTCCATTGCGTGGCTGATCATCCAAGGCGCAGATTGCTCCAATATTGATGCCTCTGGCCGTAGTGATGGGCACACCAGCGTAGAATCGCGCTCTTGGACCATCCTGCACATAAGGTCTGTCGCAGAATCGTGTGTCTTCGGCAAGATTGTTGATGATGTGCGCTGTAGCCTCAGTGCCCGAGTCGTCTGTATTCACGCCATGGGTGAGCGGCAGATCTGCAGTGACCTCGCACACAGACAAGCCCCGGGGAATCTTGCTGAATCCTAGCCATAGGGAGTCCTCAGCAGTTTGTACTTGATCGCTGGCAACAGAGAGCGTGTTGGTCGATTCGGCAATTACGTAGGCATATTGAGCATCGAAGAAGAAGATCATAGACCGTTTCGTGCCAAGACGCAGAGCGACAAGCTGAGTGAAGGTCGTCAAGGTTGTGTCAAAACAAGACGTGGGTTTGTGTTCGGCTGCAGCTTGAGAGTCGTAAAGATTACAGAACTTCGGTTGGGCTCCAGTGTGAGCCAGGACAGACTCGTAGTAGGCGTAGAACTCGCGCTCCCGGCGACTCTCATACACCTTCCGCTGCCTCCTTGGGCTGGAGTCTCGTCTGCGGGGCATTACGGCTTCTGTGTGAGGTGTGCGTGTTACTGAATGGATGCATTGAACACGGGAGAAGCGAGCGAAAAGAGGGTCTTGCCACAGTGTGCCACGCCATTTGCCACCGGATCAATGTGCAATTCATCCATGGAGAAGCTCTTTTTCCGTGCTCCGAGGGAAGAATGTGGAATCCAAGCCGCTCACGACTTCCAAAAGCACGCGTTAGCGCTCCACTCCTTAAGAGGGCGCATGGCATCGCTCACAGTGACCAAAACTCTTTGGAAGCCTGTTGTTGCTGTCGTTGCCACTAATAACTAGCGCGCGTTGTGGAGGTTCTAGACCGGTGCAGCTGTGCTGGCGATAGTCATGGGACGCCTGACGTCTCAGAACGTGACCAGGCATTTGCGAAGACTTGTTCTCCCGCTGTGGAAGCGTGACATGATCGAGGTGCCCTCACGCTCTGCGCCTACACAGCCGACGACAGTGCAGGCCTGGACGGCCTGTGGTGACAAATTCACCGGGACCTGCTGCACTCTGAGGGCCTAGCCCGGATCTCTCAAATACAACGAAGACCGTTCGCCAGTCGGTTGGGAAATGCGCCAACGCATGTCGATCCGGAGCTCATTCTCCTCCGAAGACAGCTGCTGACAACGCGGTTGTCAATTAGACTACAATATTCCGCAGGGAGAACTCCGTGAATGTCATGCCAGAACCACAGGTCAGGTCAGCTGGATACTGCATGGTTGCCCGACTATTCACAGCCAAGATACCCGACCATTTACTTCGTCGCAGCATGTGCATTCCTTAAGCGTGGGATCCGAGGTCCTGACACGCGCCTCAATACTCCAGTCTAGTACGAGCAGAGTCAACGGCGTACAGTCGCTCGAAAGCTGGGACAAGACACGACCCATGTTGTTGGACTGGCGATGAGACATCTCCGGGCTTTGGAGTCTTCGCGCCTGCGTTAAGACTTAAGTCTGCTGTCTTCTGTGGAGTGGTTGACCTCAAGAACACTCGGCGCCAACCGGTCAGCGAACGAGTTCGGACACCTTCTGCGAGTAGATATTGTCACCGCGGCTGATGTGCGAGAGCAAATGGTTTGCGCGAGGGCTTCTTCGACTTGCTTCCGCCGTTCGCCCAAGCAGGAGTCTCAAGCACGACCCGTGCACGAAGTGGAAGTACCAGTCATCCGCCATTGAGCGGAGTCGTGCAGGGCACAGCTCTAGCCCTACTCCATTGCGTAGCGCGGCACAGCCTCAGCACGGCTTCACTAGACTACGCAGGCATTGCGGATTTCGAGCTCCATTTCTTGTTTTCCATCGAAGTGCGGATGCCGAATGCCCTTAGCATTAGCGGTGCCATCCGCCTCGAACCGAGTCCTTCCAGGTCCAGGACTGGGGTTGCCCTGTCGGCACAGATTAGTGTTACGCAATAGCCGTGGAACATAAGAAGCCAATCTGTGGTCATTGACTAAACACTCCCCTGCGCGCCCGCTGGGAAGACGAAAGTGCCTTCAATTGCGTGCCAGCACCGAATTGCATGACAGTTAGAATAGGCCGACTCACATCCAACAACGCGCGTTGTGAAGCGGCTCACGGAGACACGTGTTCGGTGAGGCTATTGAGAGTTGGAGACAAAATCTGCGGGGAACGCCTGATCTTGTTGACTACCAAGCATGCCAAGCATCATTAAGCTTTACACCCCTGCATTTGCTGGTGCTTGAGGAGCGGGCCGCGAGCATCCACGCCAACTAGGAGAAGTACAAGTGGTGTTGTCCAAAAACAACGCACAGGGACCAGTCGCGGAGCGGCGACGCGGCCTGGCGTGTCAGACTTCAGCTCAGCCTCAGCCTC
>ANSM01005698.1:0-16764 GCA_000347735.1 Cercospora canescens BHU | reverse complement strand
CCCCCCCCTTCGCGAGCTCTCTAGACGCGGACGCACCATCCCCACGAATGAGAACGTTACGCTCAGAAAAGATCCTGCCCTGAATCGCATCAGCTATCGACATCATCTCTGCTTTCAGAACCTCAACCGCAGCCTTGCAGCTACAGATTAGGCTTTACGGATTATCAGCCTTTCTACAAAGCTTTCGTAATCGCGCTTCAGAAACTCTGATGCACGACTTTACGGAATAGCCATCGAGGGATTTCTTGAGTGGAATAGCGAGCCTGTTTCGTTAAGATTTAGACTTGTTCACCGCCAGAGGTAGCCTCGAGAACCACAACATATCACAGAGCAAGCACCCAGCTGTGCGGGCTGACACTGGTCGTGCTCGACCGTCGTGAGAGCGGGGGAAACCTCTGCGACGCTTGGTGTTGGATCGTTGGAAGAGTGCATCGAGGTGTCTCCAACGGGAGCTCTGGACAAGGTTATCGTCTTCATTGATAACAGTCATGACGAATGTCTAGCGGGCGGAAAAGAAAAGGCTTGCTAAATCAAAGCCTAGAACAGCAATCAGGGCGTGTGAGATCACTGGTTGGTTTTCTCACCCGCAACGCCCTTAAACTGCATGAACCTGCCCGGGAGAAGACCATGTTGTCAACTCTGCACTTGTTTGGGTCCCGTTCGCAGCCCTTAGAGCACCCTGCGACAGGTGTCGTCTCCATGACGGTCGCAAACGGACCCGAGGCGAGCCCTATGCTCATTCCCAAGAAACCTTAAAATTCAAAATTGCGTCGGGCTATTTGACACATGCCGGTTTTGGGAGTGAGCCGCAAATACGAGATATTCGGACTGCGTCCACCAAGAGATGACTGAATCCAGGAAAGGGGATGATAAAGCTAAAGGGACTAGCATGCATCGTACTCTTTGTCCGTTTCGCCTGCGTCGATTGATCGGGGGGATAGTCCATCAGATACGGCAACGATGAGCACGATTCTTCCAGAGCGTGACAAGGGCGGCACGCGGCATGAGATCTCAGACTCGTGGGCTCTAGCAATACAGAGTTGTCCGAAGAGCCCGAATGCGCGTTGCAGGTCGGAGCGTGTTATCGAATCAGACAAGACAAACTTTCGGTCTTCTCTGCGATCTCTGTATGCGGAATATGTACAGAACCCGGAAACTGCGCATGGGAGAGCGGGTCGACAAAGCAGTTCCTTGCACAAGACGCTTCCTTGTTATGCAGGTGCATGAAGAATTGTCAAAGCCAGAGACCTGTATAGAGGAGTCTAAAAGCACGACCCTAGCGCAGTCCACGGTTATCGAGCCCGATGCCATCACTCTCGTCAGGATACTGCCATGGCTGTAGATAGCATGGCTCGCGTAATGTTTCATCCTTCGGCATATCTGCTTCAGTCTGCCGAACACGGCTGGAGGACTGCACGACAGCTGCCGGGCGTCTCGGGTCCGATTCCGCCTTCCTAAGACTCTCCGCTTCCATCTGTCGGCGCCGAAGGTGGTGATTCCGTCCTTCAGTACCATGGGTGAGGCCAAGGGAATCATCTGGCACGATCGTTCTCTGGCTGCTAACATACAGAGCCTGGCGAAGCCTTCGCCTGTGGGATCCTGCACGCGATGGCTCTCATTCACACTGTATGATGCCAGCATTGCGAACTTTGAAACCATGTCTGTTCTGGTGCGCAGGGGCTAGTCCAGTATCCTATCCGAGCCTGAACAGCTTGACGAGCCCGCTGCGATTATGGAACCAGATGCGAGCTTCCTGCTGGCATGCTGTGCGGAGACGCTGCATCCGAATGATGTTACAAACCTCGTCATGCTCGTGCTAGCCGGGAAGCCCATCTGTCAGCACGAGATGGACCGCGGGCGTGGCCACTGTCGCGTGATCAACTTGTATTGGGTGGCAGAATGCTCGACAGTGTCCCTCTGCAAGGTGAACCGTGCGCGTGGCGACTGTCGCGTGATAAGCGGATATGGGCCCGCAGAATCCTCGACGGCATCTCTCTACCAGGTGAATGAATCGAAGTGATAGAGAAAGGCCATTGGAAATCTCGCTCCTCGCCTTGGAAATCCCTAGGCTGTCCATGGGCCCATGTTGTGCGTGCGAATCATCTGGCGCAGTTGTTCTTGGTCACTCACAACGTCGCATTGATAAGGCGAAGAGTCATCAAATTCGCCGGACTTGATCTCGTCTTGAGACGCAATTATAGTTCCAGAGATCTGAATGAAGTGGGCTGTCGTTTTCCAGTCACCCTCAGACGCTGATCAGGTCGCTCACAAGGGGGATTAAGTGCATTCAGGAAGTCTTGTCTTCGGCGCATCGCTGTAGAGAGCTGGAAGCCTGTCAGATGATTGTCCTGAGACCCCACAAGCCCCCATCACCGGCCAAAATACATACTCATAACAACATCGGTCTGAGCAGCAACCTTTGTTATCTTCTCCCCGTCTACCACTCACCTGCGACAATGTCGGGATCCGGATACAGCTCCTCGATTCTCAAAGTCACACATTCTCGACGCACAAGCACGGCGGTGGAGTATTCTTCATGCGCTTTCGAAACTGCTTACAGAAAAACTCCGTCGATATAGCCCTCGGCTCGGATACTGTTGGGACAAAGAGCGTCAGTGAACAGAAAACATGAACTGCTCAACCACACCGCATGTTCACTGGGGCCGGTCTTCGAATGGGGCAAGGGCATGTTGATGTGCTCGATAACGCAATGCGCTGCCCAAGTCTCATCATCATCCCTTGTTGCGGCGAAGATGTCTCCTGCAGAGACAGGACCGTAACGGCGCACGTCATCCCCGCATAGTTCGCCGCGCTATCTTCTTTGCAAACTCGACGTCGGCAAGGGAACAAAGAGGAAGGTGTCTAAGATGCTGAATGCCATCTGTCGACGCGCTTCTTGACCCACTTCTGGCCAAGCGATTCGCCGCAGCATTCCGTCCCGTCTGGAGCGCCACGCCGGACGGCGGACGGAGTTTATATCCATCTTGATTACATGATCATCGACTGATAAGGGCCTCGCGAGGGGAAACCCGTGGTAGCGCGCGACGTGAAATCCGACCATTGTCGTTGTTGTGGTTGTGTCTGGACAAAGAGGTTGAAATCTTTGGATCAACCGACATCCGTCAGGCATGTCAGGCATCATGGATTCTCGGCCGGAACCTAAAGACCTGTCCCACCATCTCAGCAGAGTCACCAAGAAACGCAACGCCAGCTCCATCAAAGCCTTCTACAAATACTTCCAGATTCCTGGCATTGGCCAGCTCGCGGGAGGACTGCCGAACAATTCCTACTTCCCATTCGATACCCTCGAGGCGAAAGTCGCCCGTCCAGATCGATGGAAGCCGACACCGAACCGACCAGTCGACGCGCCGGGCGACGATGAAACCCTCGCAGCCTTGTCCTTGAACGACCAGGACAAGGCGCGCTCGGGACAGAGCCCCTTGAATCAACCACAAGATGCCATTCTGGTGCCACACGAATCCGTACAACCCAACCCTCTCAAAAAGATAGATTTGAACACCGCGTTGCAGTATGGCCAAGCGCAAGGATACCCACCACTATACTACTTCATTCGCGAGTTCACGCAGCGATATCTGCATCCCAACACGCCTTACAAGGGCGGCCCGGAAGTCGTCTTGACATGCGGCAATACAGATGGATGGTCCAAGGTACTCTCGGCCTTCACCAACGAGTGGAGCGAGGACAAAGATTGGATCAGAGATCGGGAGGGCTTGTTGGTCGAAGAGTTTGCATACATGAATGCCGTCCAGAGCGCTGGGCCAAGAGGGTTGACCATCACCGCAGTAGCGATTGATGACGAAGGTCTGCTGGCCGAAGGCCCCGGCGGCCTTCGCGATGTGCTGGAGAATTGGGATTATAAGAAGGGCAAGAGGCCACATCTGCTTTATACAGTGACGTAAGTCCAACGATGGGGTGGTGCTTTACTGCAACTGACCAGAAACAGCATGGGCCAGAACCCGACTTCTGGCGTCCTCTCACTCGCGCGTCGTCGTGAGTTGTACGCAGTCGCCAGCCAGTATGACATCCTCATCGTCGAGGATGATCCGTATTGGTACCTCCAATTTCCATCAGCGACGACTGTCAACACGACAACCACATCCGACGCCTCCAACATCTCATTCAACCCGGACCAGCCCATGTTCGCAAATGCCGAGCCTGTGCCAGATGGCTGGAAGTCAAGTGGATACCCATTTCTGGACTCACTCGTGCCTTCATTCATCAACATCGACACGGACGGACGCGTCATCCGCCTGGACACCTTCAGCAAGACTGTCGCTCCCGGCTGCAGACTTGGCTGGCTCACGGGTCAGCCTGCCCTCGTCGAGCGAATCCTTCGCATCACCGAGACCAGCACCCAGCAGCCTTCGGGCTTCGTACAAGCCATGATCTCGGAGCTGATCCTTGGCCCGGATCACGATGGTCTGAAGAAGTCGAAGAAGGACGGCGGCAAAGGTGGCCTGCAGGATGGGGATGGCTGGAAAGCCGATGGCTGGGTTCGCTGGCTCGAAGGTCTGCGGGGCAACTACGAGAGGCGCATGAACACGATGTCCAAGATTCTCGACTCAGCCAAGTATCAGGTCAAGGCAGGTCGACGACCAAGTCTTGCGCAACACGAAGATGATGAAGACGAAGACGAGTGGAGCGTTGTCGAAAGGGTACAGTTGTACTCATTCGATTGGCCTGTGGGCGGAATGTTCCTATGGCTCAAGGTTCACTTTGACTCGCACCCGCTGTTCAAAGAATACAAGAGACGGGGCGAGCTCGTGCGATTGGGCAGAGCACAGTGGATTTTCTGGACGACTTCTCCATACAAAGTTCTAGTCGCGCCAGGAACAATGTTTTCTCCTACAGAAGAGATTGCAGAGAAGAAAGGTCGGAAGCACTTCCGACTGTGCTTCGCTGCGATCGATGAGGAGGATCTCGACGCCGTGACGAAGAGGTTGGCAGACGGCGTTCACGCCTTTTTCAGAATCAAGGATACGAAGGCGATTGAGAAGCTCTTGGAAGAGGATGCGGATGAGGAGCAAATCTTGAGCAAGGAAGGCCTCACCAATGTGGGCATGACGGCAACGGGTTGCTAGCTGTCATAAGTGGCATGCCACATCTATCCGAGGTACATGCAGGGTGATCTTTGATACAAATGAATAAAATGAGTAACGACCGGTGAATGATCAATTCTTCTCACTTCTTTTTCCCGTGCCGATTTCGCTTCCAGCCCACCACCACTTCATTCCTGCGAGGCTGCAGTGTTCCAGGCTTCAATGACACATGCACTGACAGATCCTCAAGGCAGCGAACCAGAATCACTTGCGTGACAGGGCGAAAACCCAAGAGACATCCTGCACGAACCTCAGCTCACTGCAGTGACGATTACACACACGAAAGCATTGAAGAGAGTTTGATCCTCCCGCAAAGCCGCGACGTATCAAGCATAGGACCAGCAGTCACGATGTACACAAAACGACCAGTGAGCTGCCGACTGCCGACCAAGCAGCGTGCAAACTGCTCCACATGCAGGGGATGAATTCCACCTCTGCGAGCGGCCTCTGCAAACATGAGCGGCGCCGCCAACAAGCGTATATACATGTCACTGATTGGACTGCACAAGAATGGCCTCCGAAGCTATCGCCACTCTCCTGCAGCAAAATCTGACTGTACATGTCCAGGCAACAAAGCTGCGCGTTGAGAGCTGGAATCGTTACTGCACCTGTGTGGCGGTGTCGTGGCGTCCTATAAGATCCGAAAAGTCGTCGATTTTGCCGGAAAGAGGAAGATTGCTCCTGCGTACTTCTCTGTTTGCTACACTGGCAGTTACATCATACTTTGCAGTGCAGCGCTGTCTGTCAACAGTGACAAGCTGACGTGTGTCTGATCACCAGCATCATCATCCGCCACGATGGACTTCCGCAGGCTGGTGAAGGCGATCCCAGCGCCTCAGACCCTGCCAAATGGCACAGATCCCCTGTCCTTGACAGAGCTACCGCCCAATATCCTCGAGGCCTTGATACCGGGGTATGGCTTGATCTCTCGATACGTCTATGCCACCCTCGGGTTCGATCCTTCCATCTTCGTCTCTATCGGCCTCGTCGTGCTGGCATCGTTGAAGGGTGGTCAGTTTCTTTACTCAATACTCGAATCATGGTTCCGAAAAGCCTTCATTTCCAGCGTGTACATAGACGAACAGGATGACTTGTTCGAGATGGTGATGGAATGGCTGGCCAAGAATCAACGGATCGGATCCAGACGATCGTTGACGGCCAAGACACAGACAGGCTCCAAAGCTGACGATGGCTCCCTCGATGCGGCCGATGATGCGTTGGACGAGAATGGCATCTTTGACTACACCAAGTGGAGTTCGAGATTACCTCCTCGCTTCGAGCCCTACTATGGGCAGAACTATGTGTTCCACAACGGCACGATCTTCTTTTTCAAGAGATCGCAAAAGCAAAGCAGCCAACGAGTCCAAGTGACCTTTAGTGGAAACACGCAAGACGATCAGATTCAGCTCGATTGCATTGGACGTAGTACAGAGCCCATCAAAGCACTCCTCAAAGCGATCAAGATCTGGTCCTTGAATCGACAGCGGAACGTCACCACCATTCGGCATCCCACTCCGAAAGATAGAGCTCGCTTTGGCGGATCTTGGACGAAAACCTCATCCAGGCCATCACGACCTATGGAAACCGTCATTCTCGATCCTCAGCAGAAGTCGATGATCATTCGCGATATGAACGAATATTTACATCCAGCTTCGCCGCGATGGTATGCTACTCGTGGTATCCCCTATCGACGCGGCTATCTCTTCCATGGACCTCCTGGAACAGGAAAGACCAGTTTGTCGTTTGCGCTGGGAGGCATTTTCGGTCTTGACATCTACGCCATCAGTCTGCAGGAGCCAACATTGACCGAAGGCGATCTGCTGCAGCTGTTCAACGGCCTTCCAAGACGCTGCATCGTGCTCTTGGAGGATGTGGACGCCGCCGGACTGCTCAGAGACGCACAGAGTGGTAAGAACAAACCAAAGGATAAGAAGGAAGAAAAGGAAGAACAGAAAGATGGCAAGAGTGGAGAGGAGAGCAAAGAAAAGTCCAAAAAGGATCAAGATTTTACCTTGAAAGACCTGGCTCGGGAGTTAAAGGCCATTAGTGCACCTGCGCGAAGTCATGGTCGCCAACAGCTTGCTAATCAGCAACAAAACAACACCCTAGGACCGAACCGCCAACCAGGGACTGGTATCTCGCTTTCAGGACTTCTCAATGCCATCGATGGCGTCGCCAGTGCCGAGGGTCGCGTCTTGATCATGACCACCAACCATCCCGAGAAGCTCGACGCGGCACTCGTCCGTCCCGGCAGAGTCGATCAAAAAGTCGAATTCCAACTTGCAATGAAAGATCAAATCAGCGAGCTGTTCGTCAGAATGTACGCAGCCAGCGACCAAGTCCCGGACATCGAAGTCAAGCTTGATGGCTGCATCGCGAACGGACGGGCGAAACTCGACGGCTTGCCTGAGACCAACGGGCACAGCAACGGCCACGCTCGGACTGCCTCCATAAATCAACTCTCTGCGCTCTCTGAACTCGACATCGAACGTTTGGCGTTGGAGTTCGCCAGCCACGTCCCTGATAACACTTTTACGCCTGCCGAGATCCAGAACCATCTGATGAAGTATAAAAAGGCACCGCGCACGGCGGTGGAGCTGGCGGGACAATGGACGCGGGAGCTTCTTGCTGAGAAGGAGAGTGATGCCATCGCTCGCGAGAAGACTCTCGAGGATGGAGACGAGTAGAGGACCTTCTCCCTCTGTAGACTGTCGGTCTTCGGGGGGTTGACTCGTATAGACCCGAGCCGAGTTGCTGTGCTTTATTCTGTACGCTGTATCGTAGATCAGCACAGCTTGTGGGTACTACATGTACGATATTCAATCGCTCCAATTACCCTTTGTTGCTCTCATCCTTGTCCCGTTGCCTGCCAGATGCGACATGGCGACATTTCAGCACCTAGGGCTCCGGGAGGAAATCTTGGCTGCCTCGCGTGTTATTTCTCGTGGCCGTGCCTGAGGGGAACAGAAAAAAGGTAAGAATCGCATGGCACCACGTCTTGTCATTATTACAACAAGTCAGCCGATTTATTGACCCCGAGCATCCCACTCCCCAAAGCTTCTCAGGACGAATGATGAAACGACGTTTGGTGTGGACAGGCAGTGCAGTTTCTCCGCGGATCGCGACGCCCGAATGGCAAGGATCTGCCGACCCAAAATTCCTTCCGGGGTGTGCTCCTCGTCTCTTGCTTCGTACAGACGCGAGTTTGACATCACAGGACAGGTTGGGAGTTTTCATGCTCCGAGCGGGAAGCCTGACCCCCGCAGGATCGATCCTTGGGCGGCTGTGGCGTTGGCATATGCGCGCGGAAGGGGATATGCTCCGTTTGCGATGGTGTGGTTCGTCGCTGACGCTGACTACGTGTTGGATTGGACTGGATTGGGTAGGATCGGTGTCGAAGGGAAGTAGGATTTTGATCGGCCAATTAGCTGATTCTGTTGGTTTTCGTTTCGTTTTCGTTCCTTTTCTCTCTCTGTTCGGAACCGCCTTGCTGATTGACCGCTTCGCGTTGACGCGCTGCGCTGCGGTGACGAGTAGTGTACAGAAACGTGCGGGCTGCATTCAAAGGACAGCGCAAGCGGTTCAGCTCACGTTCACCAACGGACTCGCCACACCTTGCTTATCCATAATGGCCTTGATGTCGTTCGAGGCCGCGAATACGCAGGCTTTGCCTCTGGCAATCAGTTCTGTGCTCGTCTTGACAAGTCTTATCCTCTACGTCTTCTACAAACCGGCTTTTCCCAAGAATGCTCCCAAGATTATTCAGCGCGACAGCATCCCACTCATCGGCGCTGTGAAGTTCTTCACTCAACGAATCGACTTCATGGCGAAGGGGATGAACCACTCTCCTACTGGAAACTTTAGCTTCTATGCAGGCAAGCATCCCGTCATTGGGCTATCCGGAAGATCGGTCGAGCAGCGACGGGTCTTTCTCGAGGAGAAGCGGTTCAGCTTCAGCGAGGGGTACGCAGCATTGCTCGCCGGTGCGCCTGAAGTAAAGAAAGACAACAACATCTTAGCCGAGAAGAACGCGGGCGTGGAATTCTCGCAGTACTTCAACTCTCGTCTAATAGCATTGTTGAAGGGGAATGTATTACGGGATGGCCTGCCTCAAATGCTCCAGGATGCGCGAAAGGCATTGGATACTCTCGCACAGCAACCGGAAAAAGTCACGAATCCTTTCGAATCCATCTATCGCATGGTCTTCCAGTTTACGATGAGAACGGTGGCTTGCAACGAGATCGCGGACGACCCTGTGAAATTGGAACAAGTGTTGAAATTGTTCGAACAGATCGACGCGGCCAACACGCCTGTTCAGGTCATGTACCCTTGGGTTCCGACGCCCTCGAAATTGAAGCGTCTGCTCGCTGGCACGAAGCTGTATATGATGGTCCAAAAGATCATCGATGACCGGAAAGCTTCCGGGAGAAAGGATCAAGATGCTTTACAGTTCTGTCTGGATCAAGGGGACAACGTTACCGATATCATCACCTTCGTGCTTGGAGCGTTGTTTGCTGGACAGATCAACAGTGGCATTAACGCGGCCGCCGTCTTGTGCTATCTCGCCAACAATGCCGAGTGGATGAACCGTGTGAGGGAAGAAGTTGAAGCGGTCGCGGACAAATATGCTCCGGACAAGGACTCGCCGCTAAAAGAGCGTCTCATGCACGTCCCTATTGAAGCGTGGGAGGGCGAATTCCATGCTATCGATGTCTGTCTCAAGGAAACCATTCGTTTGCAAATGTGTGGCACGGCGTTTCGGAAGAATGCTTCTGACACGGACATTGTGATCAACAAACAGACGGGCGAGGTGATCCCGCCAGGGTATTATGTGGCAATGGCGGTGGATGATATGCACTTGAATCCAGACCTGTATCCTGATCCTCGAAGGTGGGACCCCGCGAGGTATCTACCCGAGAGAGCAGAGGATAAGAAGGAGACGTATGCGTGGATGGGGTGGGGTATGTGACTTTTCTCATACATGTCAATGTTGATTTTGGTTGCTAACTCATTCTGACAGGTGTGGCTCGCCATCCATGTTTGGGCATGCGCTTCGCCAAGCTCGAAAACAACCTGATCGTCGCCTTCTTCCTGGCATATTTTGATAACATACAATTGTTGGACGAGCACAAGAAGCCCAAGACGCGGACGTGGTATGTGGATCGAAACCGACACAGTGCGCACAAGCCTGCAGAAACAACTTATCTTCTGTACTCATTGCGACAAGGGTAGCGTTTCGTTGCCGCGAAATCAAACTTAGAACGTTACTGCTATGAAGTCTTCCCTCTTACATCTCTGATCATGAAGAGATTCCGATACATCGTCCCTTTGACTCTACAGTTCTCGATGAACGTGTCAAGATGCCTCGCTTCCTGAAAACCAGCTTTTTCATAAAGCCGAACGGCATCTGGAGATGCCTCAAGAAAAGCTCGTACGCCGTGTTCGTCGGCTCGCTCCAAGCCATACCGCATCATCAACGACCCCGCGCCTTTGCCCTGATACGCCGGATCCGTGGCGATGATTTCGAGATCTGCAAGACACATTCACAAACATCAGCCCGGCGAGTCCTAATCGCCATACAGCAATATGGAATCAATGTGCACGACTCACACCAATGGCCTTCGCTTCCCATCAACTCCCTATGCGCCCTCGCCCACGCCCCAAACGTCTCATCGCACAATTTCGCATCCGCTTCCTGCGGCCATTCCGGTAAATTTGCGTCGGGCTCCACTCCAGATTTGGGTTCTTGCCATTTGACGAACCCTGCTATCGCGCCTGTCTCGTTCCATACAGCTTTAAGCCAATGTGCTCCATGTTCGCGCAGTTCAGTTTGGATCATATTTTCCCACCATGCTCGAATGCCGGGTGTACGCGGCCAGCAGGCGAGGGAGTGCGGGTTTTGGAAGGCGGAGAAGTAGATCGTCACGCAGGTTGGAATGTCGGGTTCTTGGAGGGGTTCGAGAGAGAAGGACATCTTTGCTGTGAGTCGGCTATGGTGAACAGGTGCTGATTCCTTCACTGTTCAACTTGCATGTGTGCTTGACCTGCATCATTCTCCAGAAGATGATCGAAGAGCCCGGTGTCCAGGTGGAGACACCTCAGAATGCGCTGCTGACTAAGCGTTTTGGAGTCGCAATATACTTTGATGATACGAGAGGTTCTCGTGTTGGTCAGATAACATCATCTGTTTCTTCCGGCGTCTTGTGATCGGTTTTTGGCCGCTTTAACGGCCATCTCCACCTCAGTGTACAACTGGTCTTGTTTGAAGTGCATCTGCTCTGCATTGCGTACAGTCTCGGGTGGAATGTATCTTGTCTTCGCAGCTCGGAACCGTTCGCGTCGTTGCTCTAGTTCATTCTCTGCATGCTGTGCTTCTTTTCCATCGTTCGAAGGAGCATTCTTCGCTTTTGGGCTGGACTTTGATTTTCGAGCTTTGTTATCTGGTTTGGGCTGCAGTGGTTTCTGCTGATGGCGGCTGCTTCTGAAGAATGACTTTATCGACCACTTTCCCTCTTCTTCGTCTTTCTTGACTCTAATGCGATGTCCATCGTGCACCCTGTCTCTCCGATAGTTCTTTCGCGAACGACGGCGAGATTCGTCATCGCTACCGCTGATGCTGCTGCTGCCGTCAGACCAGGCAGTGTTAGCGACCTTGCCGATGATCTTCTCGCCCGTTTCTGTTTCGATCAAGGCGTTGACCGCCTCTCCTCCAAGTTCGAGGAAGTCTGGATTAACGGGCATGTTGTAGCTTTAGCTTTGAAGCTTGGCCGGACTGGTCTCTCAAAGCTTGGATAGTCCTGGCGCGCAGAAGTCTGGTAGAGGACTAGGTTCGTCTCCGCGGGGAGATGCCTGCACGAGAACAAGTACCATCAGGTCCCTATTGTCTGTCTACCGTTGCGAGGTACACTATTTGCAAGATTAGCGACGCAAAGCGGGTTTACTGCAACGTTTGCCAGGACATGACGACACAAGTACAAGGCGGCTGTGGCTGAGGATGATCGAACCAAGCCGGGCGCTTGACTCGCTTCAACTTCTGTATCCCAGATATGTCCAATAGTGAATACTCATATGACGCTGATCGTGTCTAGTACAACAGGATTAATTCAACCCTTTCACTTCACTCTCTTTGATATCTGGGACCAGTCGTATCATAGAATATTATTGGTGCGGCTGATGGAGAGTCCACCAGGAGCAAGGAAGGAATGACAGGCAGCCTGGCTGGAGCGGTCGTCATCATTCGCGCTCCCACGTGTTGCATGCTCACATCTTGATCACACAAAGTCCAGCATTGCATGTAGCCCGAAGCATTACTTGATCTTTTCCAAATTTCCTACTCAGATGAGTACGACAGTCTTCTTTTAGTGGGTGTAGAGCCGTGCGCAGGTGGATCGTTGGACTTGAGGTAATGCAAGAGTGCTTGCAAGTCTCGCAGTAACTTAGCGAGCGCGAGAGCACGGGTTGTGTGGGTACACAGGCGAGACCATCAGGCAGAGAGAGGGAGAGGGAGGGACAGGCGGTGGGAGCGATCCAACGTCTCAACAAACCAATCACATGAAGACCCACTCCGGCCTTGTCTTGGCTCGAAACTCTGAACCAGGACTATCACTCTAGACCTAGGAAAATCCCCTGTCTGTTCGTTCCGAGTCTTGAGTCTTGAGCCCGATGACCATGACCAACTACCGCAAAATTGCTCAAAGACGGGCTTGAATATGTGCGGCGTGGAGCTCTTCGCATTTCTGATCATGGAGAAATGTCTTGCTATCTTCGTCCCGAAATGCTGAGTTGCGCCTTTCGACAACTCCGCATCGGCTGTGTCTTCACAGTTCGTAAGGACACAACAACCCTACACAACGGGCCATGAACTCAGCATTGCCGCATGGCAGCGTCTGTCGTCATGGAATCCAAGCAAGTACATCGCAAGGCCTCCGAGCCGGACACGAGCGGTCGATAAGGCTATCAACCTTGCCCGTGAACATGGTACAAGCTTCGGCTTCGGAGGCGACAGCGAGAGAACACGTTCATCGAAGCTCACAACTCGTACATCCGACAGACTGAATACTGTTAGAGGCGTTCAACCATCTTGGCGCAATATCTTCCAGAACAAAACCAATACCTGAAAAGCATTTCATGACGCGAAGGAGACAACAGAAAATCGACAAGCCGATTATGCATTTGAAATAAGCTTAAAGTGTATTGCTTACCTTCCAGGGCCCTCTCTCGACGTGACAAGGCCGCAAGGCAATGACCAAGATTGTGATCCAAGTGACTGGTGAAGATATCTGCCGGCGATGAGCTCTGAGCCCGGTGGGGAGATGGTATCGGGCAGCGTCGAATACAACTACCAATTGAGGGCTACCAGAAAGCCAGTACCATCCTGCAGGAGTCTGAAAATGCCGGTGTACGAGTTCGGATGAGATTCCTTCCGTGCGCGAGTGTTGCGGACTTCGAACGGGGTACACTGTCCGTCACGATCGCGGTCAAGAATCGAGCAAGGAATGCTCTGCCCAGGTCCATCTCCCCGGCACAAAGCGCACGTATAAATTGACGGTGTCCAGATACAGCCACCTGTACACACATCAAATTCAGTGAGAGTGAAGCTCTGTCCCAAGGAAGTGATCCCGTGCTCAGCAACCTCACCAGAACGCGGCATACTTGACTCGCCATGAAAGCTTTCATCAAGATCCTTCTCGCAGCGATGGTGCGTCGCCACCTCCAGAGGCACGTCGACTTGTACTTCGCATTGCTGATCATCAAGTCTTTTGCCAGGCCACCATTGCATATGCTGCACCTGTACTCGAGAAGAATAACGAGGTTGCCAGTAAGCCAATCGAACGGCGAGACACCTGCGCAGACGTACAGTTGTGACCGTTTTCCTCTGTTGGCCAAGCTGATCGTGATGATAGGGTGTTAAACCGTGTCCACTGCATGGACCCCCTTGTTGTGGGTTTCACGGCTGATGGGAGAGCGTGTGTTCAGGGATAGTTTCACAGCAGTCATTCTGTGGGTATGCAAACGGACAGAAATTTGATTTTGGCCACTTTTGCTTGCACAACTCCTGTTTGTCGAATAAGTCGCAAACATATATCAATAAACTCGTCACGTCAGTCATGTGTCTGTATTGGAAAAAGATGTCGGTACAGTTCTACAACTCGATGTCTGACCTCCGCTCTGCTCCACGCAACACATATACCATGGAGCTTGACATCATAGCTCGATCAGATTTGCTGCCTGAACGACAAGACGAATTCACTGTGCACATCGGGATGGCGAGGTTATTCCAAACCTGCAAGCCTCTTGCAGGTAGCTATATATGTACCCAACGCTGAATTCGATTATGGCAAACGTCGAGAGTTTTGATAATAGGCTATCTCATGATCTGAACAGACGATGCGATTCAGCCTGAGATGCTTGGCTGTCCGTATGCTACCGGTTTCAATGTGTGTTTCAACATCGAGACATCGACGGGACCGAGACCTGTCGAGAACCGATGGATCTCGCGCAAGTGGCTCCAGAGCTAGCAGATGCATTGCTATCGTACTGGTTAGGCGAGGGCATCTGCATAATACCGTAGAGGACGCAATTCTTTGCAAGGCAGGTGCCAGCACAGGCTAGTACTCCATTCTTTGCGCCAGAAGATCTATTTGGCGTACAATCGACATTCGATATGTCGGAACAAGGGGTGCAATTGGGAGACGCAAGTGAACAGCAGACGTGGTTGGCATTTCGAAAGCCGTACAATTGTTTTGTCCATTTAAAAGCGAGATAACTTCCATGCTTCCATGTCTTCATTGGAATACGAAATACAACAGTAGGTACACAAATAGATTTGGCAGGCTTGCAGCCCAATCTTCCATAGTGCCAAATTGCTTGAAAATTGAGTGCGTACTGGCCTCGAGACTTCCGTCGCCAATCTCACTTTGCACCGTGCTACTGCGTCCAAGCTGTTTTCGTGTTGCTTGTTAAGACGTGAATATCTTCGCCATCGTCGTGTCCATGCATTCGCTAACTTAGACTGGTTTCACTTCAAAAAAGTCATGATGTCAAGCGTGCAGTGTCTTGGCATCCGCTCTCGGTCACCGTAAACAAACAGTGGGTGACGAGCTGGGCATTGTACACTCCTTTGTCACAAGAAACACTTGCAACATGACTTACGGTACGTAGCTTGGCCCGTCCGATCACAAGCTCTCACTTACAACTGACAAGATTCTCTCGTCGAGGCCGTCGTCGATGGCGGCTATCTGCCCGAATTCCTACTCCGGAGAGGGATACGCGGTCAGCTCCAACAGCGCATTAACCTCATCAAGACCACAAGTCTGGCAGAGAGCTATGAGACCAAGATGAGATATGTCGAATTATTGCGGAGTCGTCCAATCGCGATCGAGACCGCCACAGCCAACCAGCAGCACTACGAAGTCGGAACTGGCGTGCTAACCGGCATGCTCGGACCTCGAATGAAGTACAGTTCTTGCCTGTATCCCAAGGGCACGGAGTCACTCGCACAAGCTGAGATTGCCATGTTGGAAAGTTATGTGGAGAAGGCGCAGCTTAAAGACGGCATGCGGATCTTTGACCTTGGGTGGGCGTGCTCATCGCTTGTATCCGGACATTTCTAATATTATTTCGCAGATGCGGCTGGGGCTCTTTGTCCCTCTATCTGGCCGAGATCTTCCCCAACTCCAAAGTCACAGGGTTCTCCAACTCCCGAACACAGAAAGAGCACATCGACTCCCAAGCAAAGCAAAAGAAGCTGTCGAATCTCGAGATTGTGACTGGCGACATCGCCACATATGACCTCTCGGGAACTGCCCTGGAGGGGCAATTTGATCGTGTGCTCTCCATCGAATTGTTCGAACATATGAAAAACTATGAACTCCTCCTCGCCAAAGTCGCAACTTTGCTCAACCCGGGCGGCAAGCTATTCGTGCACATCTTCGCCAACAAGGATTCGCCCTACGATTTCGAATCAGGCTGGATGACGGACCACTTCTTTACTGGTGGTACGATGCCTTCTGCCGATTTACTGCATTTCTTCCAGCGCGACCTGAGGCTGGAGAGGCAGTGGTGGGTCAGCGGGAAGCATTACGCGAAGACTTGCGAAGACTGGCTCAAAACCATGAATGCCAATAAGAAGCAGATATGGCCACACCTGGAAGAGACTTATGGGAAGCAAGATACTGCCAAGTGGTTCTACAGATGGCAAGTGTTTTATCTGGCCTGCGCTGAGCTTTTCGCATGGAACGGAGGTGAAGAGTGGGGTGTTTGCCATTATCTCTTTGAGAAGCCGGGTCAATAATCTTTGCCCATTGGCTAATTGGCAGTGGGAATCTGCGGAGATGGTCGATTCGCAACTCCTCAGATCCAGTCTTGGCATACAAGAAGTGATTACAAGAACTTCTTTGACACGCGCCACGAAAGCAGAAATGCAAAAGTGGTCACTGTGGACGTTATTGGCATGATTGTGACCTCCCCACAAATCTTGTGCGTTAATATAGATATAGATACAAGACAATCAAGCCTCAAAGGTAGTCAAGGCCCAGTTCGCTGTAGACAGATTGTGCGGCGTAAATCGAGACGCCCTATGGAGAGGGTCCGCTACAGAAGCCCAGAGTGGCCAACTTGTTACTACCTCACTCTCGCTTGATTC
>ANSM01005693.1:0-32363 GCA_000347735.1 Cercospora canescens BHU | reverse complement strand
CTCGCCCGTGAGCTCGCGCGACCCCCGGCGGGGACGTCGAAAGAGATATGGTTGTATGAGCTTGGTCGCTTCCTGATCCAGAAAACGAATGCCATCATTGTCAACCTCTTTGCAGACGACCCGCCATGCAGTGCCTCGACCTGTCCCGAGATGCGAGCCAGCGAGTGGCAATACCTCTGCGCCGTTCACGATCCGCCAAAGAGCTGCTCTGCCATCGACTACTGCTGCCACACCCTCGATTGGGCCGCTAGCAGCCTGACGAGCAGTAAGATGTTTCCATCACGATTGGGTCTTGGCTCGGGGCAGACAGGAGGCAACGACAAGGTTCTTGCGCAGCAGATGAAGGAAATTACCAACATCTTCAGACGTGTGTACCGAATCTACGCGCACGCGTGGTTCCAACACCGTGAAATGTTTTGGAGAGTAGAGAGACAAACTGGTCTGTACATTCTGTTTAAAACGGTGTGCGATGAGTATGGCATGATCCAACCAGAGAACTACACCATCCCTCCTGAGGCTGAAGGTCACGAGCCAGAAGAGGGCGGTCAAGAGCAGAGCCGCGCCCCGAGCATACTCACCAGGGGTGATGAAGCGACATCCTTGAAGCCGGCTGGGAACGAAGTGATTGCTAATGGCAACACTACGAAGCGGCACAGAGGGGGCCAAGGACATATCCGCAGTCCCTCAAATGTCACGATGGTGATTCAGGAAGAAGCGGAGGAAGAAGAACCCGCAGAGCAGAAGCCGAGCTTGGAGCGCGCAAACACCGTTGTGCATAATAGAGAGTCATCAGAAGAGCTGCCCGTGCCAGTATCGGAAGGGCCGGAATTAACCGAGCCGCCTGCGGTCTCCGAAGAAATAGCACCTACGTTGACGACAGTAACTCCAGCTGACCCCGCTGCAACTTCTGAAGCCTCCGTTGATGAGTCCGAAGGCGATGCTAGCGACCTCACAGCCATTCATATCGACTCGGAAGGCACTACTGTAGAGACAAAAGCTGATGAGCCAGGCGTGGAGGTCAAGATCGAGTCTCTCGAGGTCGACGACAAGAGTGAACAGAAGGATGAGCCAAAGACAGAGCAGATCGGGACAGCCGAGTGAGTGGCTGGGAGTTTTACGTGACTCACGCAGCCCAGGCTCAATAGACATGTTTCCAAGAGCACAGGACGCACCATCAACAAGAAGTGGGCGATTACTGGCTCGCACAGGACCAATCTCAATTGGCATACTTCGCCACTGGCGGTGTACATGGCAAGAGATCATCGCTGATAAGGAGCTCCGACAGGAAAGGGATGCCATCAGAGAACAGGACCTGTCAAGCGGTCTGATTTGTATTGTTTCACGACATTGTCTAGCAGCGAGGCCTCATTCGGCAGTTGACACATCGGGAATGCGGACGCCAATGGATGCACAGAGATGCAATGGACGAGTTGCGACCATGTTACAACTCTGGCGCCCATCTCTTTTGCAGATTCGCTACCACTCAAGCCGTCTCGGAAATTGCCAAGCCACTCGATGAAGATCTCGATGCATCCTGCGGTGTACACGATTGCCATCCGGAAACTTGCAGGATCTGAGGTGCTATTGAATGAGCTATTCACATGTGCTTGTCACATGCGTGCGACACCTTTGGGCAGCAGCCTCTCCGTAGTAGAGTGGGAGGTGACGTGAGACATTCCAAGAATAGAAAGAGTCGCACGTTGAACAGATTAGACAACATCTGCCCAGTTCAACCTGCTCCTTTGCATCATTCAACCTTCTCAACCATGAGATGAAGGCCTAGCTACTTTTTCTCAGTCTCCAAGGTGGCATCTTTGCTTCTCCACTGTATCTCGCTACTGTTCAATGCACAACAAAGATTGACAAGATATGACATTCAAGACAATCAATCATGTGCGATTTTGACTGGAACGCTGCGTTGACGACATGTCTGGTGACCCTCTTCCTGTAGGCCAAGCCGAAATCGTGTCATATAATTTCTTGCAGTATGGCAGATTTGTAACTTTGGTCGGCCTGCTTAATCGACAATCTAGTGCTCAGGCTGACATATGCAGTCGCTTCATACTTTGCCTCCGGTCCGTGAGATGCGGCTGCAGCCTTCAAGGACCCAACAATACGGCCGAGTTGGTATGCGACCTTGCGGCAAGCAATGCAGCTTCAATCTTGGCGCCATGTCGATCACTGAGAGCTACAGCAACAAATTCGAGTGCCTAAGACTTCCAAGCCTCTTGAACATTATGTGTTACCCACTTGCCCAGGAAACTATTCTGTGCAACGTGACAGCATATAGCATTCTCTTTGGCTATCTCAGCAACTGCGTCTTGACCTGCCCTTTATGACCTGATGGCCGAACACTTTTATCCGTAGCTCCGTCTTGTTCCTGCAGCTCAAGCCGCGCACGCGGCAAAATAACTGCACGACGGGCATGTCAGATCGTCTGTCGCGAAGCATCTGTCGCTGCAGGATCGTCGAGATGCTGTGATAGTGGCATTCGCAGCTCGCCTCTTTCTCTGCTATAGAGCTTGGCTATGGATTTTCACAAGGGTAATGCTGTCGACTGTCTAGCACAATGACACATATAAATCGAAAGGCGGCAAGATTCCTACATTGCAGCACACAACCAGGATAACAGCGTATAATTTCCAGCAACCATCACCCATCACCATGAAATTCTCCCTCCTCGCCCCAGCCTTGCTCTTCGCAGCTTCGTCGCTCTCTTCACCCATCCCTACATCACCCATCATCGAAGCCGGAGATGCTTTAGCACCTCTCGACGCCACCGCTCCATCATCCTACGTTGAGCTCCCAGTCCACCACGATCTCGAAGCCAGACAATCCGCAACAACTTGCGGGGGTTATTCCTACAGTCAGTCCCGCGTCTCAGCCGCTTACCGTCAAGGTCTCAACTACTTCAACAACGGCCAACAAGTCGGCACGAATCGCTATCCGCACCGTTTCAACAACCGCAAAGGCTTCAGCTTCCCGGTAGCGCCGCCTTATCAGATCTTCCCAATCATGCAGAGTGGCAACGTCTATACGGGTGGTGAGTGTCCTGGCTTGTGGCTATTACTCTTTGTCTGATCATCTGGAGTGTTGTGACTAATCATTGGTTCGGGTGTAGGTGCTCCTGGACCGGATCAGGTCGTGTTCAATGAGGCTGGACGATATGCAGGCGCGATTACCCACACAGGTGCTGGAGGGAATGCATTTTTCGGATGCTCGGGGACTTCGTAGGAAGTTGAGGGAGACAGCTTCGGCTGAGGAGTGACTGCACGCATGATGTGATATAGATAATCAGAGCGAAACGTGAACATTGAGATCAGCCGTGCTATCATCGATGCGCATTTGAGCGCCTGGCATCGCCTCTGTGTCTGAATCTGATAGATAGCCTCCATACTCACTTTTGCTGAGTTCCTTTCCACTCTTGAGCAGCAAGTGCTCTAACATCCTCCATGATGCCTTCGGGATCCTCGAGAGCAGCATAGTGGCCGCCGTCGTTCCGTTCTGCGGTGCATATCAGCATTTGATTCGTCCACATACATGCGCCGATGCTCCTGATTTGGTGAGCTCACCTTTGTAAAATACCAAATTACCCGTCCTCTCAACAGCTCGTTTGGAGCTCGGCTCGGTATCCCAATAGAAGGAAGTATATCCGAACGGCACAGTGATGCGGTTATGCTCTTCCATTGCGAAATTCGCAAAGTTTTCGTGTCGGACGTTCTCGTAATAGCAAAGCATACTCGGCATGATACAATCCGTGAAGTAGTACAAGCTAGCAGTGGCAAGAATACACTGTGTCCAATATCTGCGTTTCTGCTTCTCTGGATCTGCCGCTTCGTTGTACTTCTCGCCAACCCAAGTCAAGATGCCCATTGGATTGTCGTTGAAGCCGAAGCCAATCGTGTGTGGTCGTGTTCGCATGCAGATTGCGTAGCCCATGTGGTTCTCCAGCCAGTCGTCGACACGATCTTTGACATCTTGTTCCCGCTTCGTGTATTCCACTCCTTCGGGCAGCGGGGATGGAGCGAAATTGAAGTGGACCAGCTTACACGAGTCTGTGTATTTCGATCCGAGCTCGCGTCCGACCCAATGACCCCAGTCCCCGGTTTGGATCATGTACTGTGAATAGCCGAGTTTCTTCATCAGTGCATCGAAAATTCGAGAGTTGTCTTGTAGAGTCCAACCTGCTTTGGGGGGCCAGTCGGAGAAGCAATAACCGGGCATCGAGGGTACCACTACGTTAAATGCTTGCTCGTTGGGATCTTTGGGGTTTGATAGTGGGCCCCAACATTGATTGAACTCGTAGAAACTCCCTGGCCACCCATGGACCATGATTAAAGGGATAGCATCTTCTCGTTTCGAGCGCGCGTGAACGAAGTGGATTTTGACGTCCTCGATCTTGGCGATATAATGCGGCGCGGAATTGATTTGGTCCTGGATCGGATACCAGTCGAAGTCGTTGACCCATGCATCGTAGAGATTCTTGCACCACTCATAGGTAGGCCCGTATTTGGTCCCTGCGTTGGGCACAATTTCTTTTGGTGGCAGTCGGGTGTCTTTCAATTTGCGCTTGAGACGATCGACTTCCTCCTGGGGAATATCGACTTTAAATGGTTGAATGTCAGAAGAGTCGGCCATCTCGTCACAAAAGTGAATGCAAAGCTAGTGCTGACGCGAGTGGTAGGTAGAGCAATTCCTAAAACCTGTTTGATCAATTGTGTCTTCTTGCGTTCAAGTATTTGATACTTGGTCGTGATCGACTTTTACTCTGAATCGCAATGAAATGGCGCAAGTCCGCTAAGATAGCGACGAGAGGAGGCTCGACCAAGCAAGAAGTATGACTTGCGAGAGTCTTTCAAAGTGCTTTTGTAGATGCATTGCCTCATCTACAGCATGGAGCGTGACGTCGTAACGCCCCCGCACCTATTCAAGCTCAGTTTGGCGCAATTGTAGCAATCTACTCTCCAAACTTTGGAGAGCCAAGCATTTTGCATCGTCGCTTCCTGGAAGACCATCACAAACATGTCAAACCCATTCACGTACGGTGTTGAACTCTCAGGATGATCAAAGCTGTTGGGAAACACTAGGCTCCCGCTTTCCTTTCACAAAAACCTGTACATAGCTCGGGTGCTTTGGTTTCCACGAAGCAACCCTGCTCGGCCATCACAGTCTGCTAGTCTATCCTTCTGTGTAGAATAAGGACCTTGTCAGTGTCTGAATGATCCTATCCCACTTGGTTCGCAAAAATACCACAATGCTGCGGTTGACGACGCCGAGGTGTTCGTACACCAGTCTGCGGGACACTCTGCTGCTCGCTTCGTTCGGCTTGGGGCGTACTGCTCGCATCGGAGCCGGAGCTAAAAAGGTGGCGGATGCCAGCAGAACTGCCGTCGTGTGGCGATGGAGTTCTGAGGCTTCCTTCGCGCTCGCGTGAGGAACTCTCTGGGGTTCTGGGCGGCGTTTGCACTGAAGGATCTTGTCTGGAAACAACGAGCAGGCCTTGGCTGGTCACCGGAAGCCGAGTTGAGCTTGCAATAGGAGCATCTGCACGATCGTGATTGTTCACTCGCATACGGTCCACGTTTGGTACGAAGTCCTCAGGACTGGTGTCTGGGCATGTTAGTCGGCTGTTTTGTTAACGACCGGTCCAAACATGCGCATACCTGCGTGAAATGTGTGTCTGTTGCATACTTCAAGTACTTCCTGAAGCACCAGCAAGTCTTCTGCGGCGCACTTTCGCCCGGCTACTACCTCCTGCGGTTCGGCGGTGATAGCTGCAAAGGACGCAGCATCGAGTTGTAGCACCTCCTGAACATTGACCATATCCTTGAGTGGGGTCATAACGCAATTCTCGATAGCCAAAGTCAAAACATTGTCGATGAAAGTGTGAACAGCAATCTGTGTATGTATGAGCATGCGCTTCAGTCTCGAGGCAGCCTCTTACCTCATAATACACCGCGGCGGCGTTCAACACGTTGTGCTCCGGACGACGAGCAAGGTCGGCAGCTTCCTCCATGTTCTTTATCGGTCCTTCTAGCCGAGTAGCTTCGTCAATGGCCTTGAGGTCATATGTTCGCAGGTTCGAACGGTACAAAGGGTTTTTGGTAATTGGGAACGGCGATTGATATGGTGTCGCAAGCTCCTTGACCTTCAGGCGAACTTTCTCTCGGCAGCTTTCGAAGCGAATTGCGACCATTTCTTCATAGATAGCATTTGCGGTGTGCGGAGGCGCACATGCATTTCATGCGGAGCAGATGAAGTAGCGAGCTGCATCTATGCAACGCAGTGCTAAAGCTTCGCCAAGCTGCTGCCACGGTGCTGCCATCAGTTTGAAGACTTGCTCGATAGCGACGGCGGGGGATTCGCCGTCCAGTTCGCGTGCCCGGAATTGACCAATGTAATTCAATACAGCCCTTGCCATATTTTGGTAGCTGACACATAGAGGCGAGGTGGTTCTTCCGAGGACAATTTGATCACAATGAACAGGTCGATTATGGACGGCGCATGTGGAAGCTTCTCCGTCCACTATATGGTAGAGCTGACCGTCATCGACCATGCCTTGGTAAAATTCATCGCAAAGGTCCCGAATTCTGGTCCTTAGCAATTTAGCATTGTTGCTGCCAGCTGTCAACGCGGAGGTGAAGAACTGCTCGTCGTATGTGCCCTTACAGGCCTGGTCAACCAGAGTCGACATCTCCCGGGCTATGTTGTCGAGGTACACAAGTTGCTCGTTGCGGCTGATGCGAGGTGGGCCCAGCATGGTGAGGTATTGCTCCAGGTCCCGAATCTTGCATTCGATTTCGGTAGCGAGGGTTGGCACGGTATCCACAATGCTTCGGAAGAGTATGCTTCGTAGTCGCGCACGCAAGGTGGCAACGCCTTTCTTAGTTGGAGCGACGGTGGACCATCCTGAACTCGGATCTGCGAAAAAGGCAGCCTCTTCTCGATCTCGATCATCCACTGACCTGCTCTCAGCTCCTGGCCCGAGATTACGCAAGAAATGCCAGCCGAGTTCTAAGGGAAGCGTTTCGTTCTGGAGGATTTGAATGCGCAACGCGAGGTTCTCAGCTTCGATACGATCGGGCTTGGTAAGAATGCCGAGAGTCCGCACACGGTCTGGGTCCGCCTCGGCCGCAAGTCGAAAAACTTCATGATCATTCAGATCCTCGCTTGCAGGCATAACTGCCAGAATGATACTCTTCGGCTGCATCATGTATTCATTCATGACGATTCTGGAAGCCTGTATGTCGGACTGTTCGATTCCAGGGGTTGCATTCGCTATCAAGCCTGGCATGTCAATCAGGGTTAGGTGAGGCTGTCGTGGTCCAGAAAGCTCAATCCGCAGTCTGTGTGATGAGAGCCTACCCGGTGCAACAAGTCTGTCGAGATGCTCAACTGCCTCTTGGAGGACACGGGAGAAGTCCGATAATCTTTTCCACGTCTGGATCGAATTCGCGAAGGGTTGCGAAGTCGGCCGCAGATGTCCCAGCAGCAGGTATGATGGAGGCAGAGATGCTCTCGTCTGGAGCGTTTCTAAAAACGAGCTCAGTTGCAAATCGAGTAGTGGTCTCTCTACCCGTGGGAAATGCTACATGAGATATAGCTTGCAACACCGAGCTCTTTCCCGAAGATTCTTTTCCACAAACAATGAGTTGTGGAAGATCAAGTTCGTGTTGCAGTGACAGCGGACGAAGTTTGTCGATGGCACTCATGAGCTCGTTCTGCTCGGCTGAAGCGAGGCTTGGAAGTTCGGTATTGACATGGTCGGTGGGAGGCATATTTAATGTTTTTTGTGGGCAAGTCGGGATGAGAGATGTAGTATAATTGGGAAAGAGTCCGCGATCCGGGGCAAAGACTAGGCAACAGGTGCTGATTGAAATTCGATGCAGAGTTGCTTCCCAAGTACTTGTACTTTTGGGAATGTGGCACCCTAGAGAATCAGCAAAGCAGAAGCTTCGACATTTGGTGCCAAGATCAGTGTCATGGCAAGCTATCCTCCTTTCAGACCTATATTTAGACACGCATTGCGATCCAGCAGCCCGCAGGAGACGATTCGAGGAGTGGATCATTGGATAACACTGTCCTCATTGCTCAGAATGGCTGCAAATCCAGCCATTGGAGGCTCTCCGCTCGAGTCGCTTGCTAAATGGGGCAGCAGCGTCGGCTGCGTCAGAACTCTGGTATGAAATGGCAGATATGAATTCTCCGACAACGTCACCCTGAAACAAGAGTTAGCATCTCTAAGGAGCGTTTTGTCATAGGCATTGGCTTAAGTCACTTCAACTGGTTGCCGCCACTGTGCCTCATGCATGAGGAGGGCCAGAACAGGGCAGAATCTTGTATCTCGAGAAGCCGAGCGCCTACTGATACTAGCCACCATCAGCTCTCAGCTGCACTTGTGGTATTTTGGGCAATACGGGAATATTTCTTCCAGCATACAAGAAGTGAAGTAGGTGCCAAGCCATGCTTCAGCCGGAGCAGATAGCTACGCGCCGATGTTTGGTTTCATGCAGAGATGCGGCGCAGTGCCTCAGGCTGTAAACGATTTGTCGTCGCTATAGATGCAGGTGACATTGCTGCAGGCTATTCATAGCGACGATAGCATGGGATGATTCCTGATGAGTATCGTAAAGCGCGCCTCGCAGGGAACTCGCATATGTTCATGGATGCAGTGCTTAAGTAAGCGTTCAGGTCCACTTTGGCTGTGCCGCAACCAGCGGTTCTCTGCTCCTGATATCGTGCATACTTTCAACCAATTTGAGGCCGAAACTCGTGTGAATCGACCTGCAATCATTTCAAGATTCCCCAGCGGAAGCCAGTTCGATCCTTTCACTTATCGTCGGTGGACTGAGTGTGCCAGCAGGACTGAGCACTCTGAACGCCACCGATGAGTTTGAACCGCTCATGATGTAGCCACGCTTGTTACTCCAGAGGCCTTCCCCGACAATCCTCGCCACGTGTGGCAGTTTTATGCTCATCGACACCAAGACGCTTGGCAAGTGCGGCCAAATGCTGGCTACGTCGCTTTTACTGAAGTGTCAAAATCGCATGCCGGCTGGACCACTTGGAGCTAGAATATTGATGGTCTCTGTCAATGCGCTGGATACCTTATCAAATAATTGCTGTCGCTCCATGAATCAAAGTCCCAAGTGAAATTTTGAGATACCACTGGCTGTGATTACTTGTCAAGAAATATCACGAATGTATTCCTTGATACTCTGATAGGCCTTAATTAGGCCGTTATAGACAAGCCGAGAGTCCCTCAACAAGCCCACAGTCTTGAATATCGAAGAGCTTCCGTGAGATTGGCCCCTATGGCCAATCGTCGTTTGATGTGGTGAGAAGCTTGGTGCCACCATCCTCGACCGTATGAGAGAAGATTTTAGCAAACCTGACTGTGTCAATATCATGCTTGGTGTAGGAATACCGGCGGAAGCTCCTCCAGATGCGGGTTAAATCAATCTGGCTCGCACTTGGAGCGCGCGAATATGCGTTGTGAGTGTGGACGTGGATGTCAACCAGCAATTCGGCCTGCAGGACGGCGAATGGTTCTTCGAGCTCGATGCATCACCTCTAAGGCCAATTTCTCTAGAGCTCATCGTTAGGACAGATTCTTGAGAAGTATGTCTTGCATGGTGGAACTGGCAGATTGCTCAGTCGCTTTTTTGAAGCTGCATGCTAGCAGCCTCTGCTTATGGCGCCCGTCTCCGCTTCTTGCTCGGAATTATGCCTTTCTTTAAGGCTGTCAGTTGTAATGCAAGGATGTGACGGCCATAGCGTTGATATGCAGTGCAAATCTGGCTCAAAGCCAGTCTCTCGTGTCGTTGGGTCCCAATGGCATCATCCTGCAGTCGAGCTGGAAGATGATGTGTAGGGCGGATGGAGTCTGATGTGGTCTTCAAAGGCGATCAACTGAAGCTCGACGGGGAGAATCCTGCACAGGCCCAATTCAGGAGGCAGAGACACCCTGAATCTAACTCGTCCAGAACCTTGTTGCGAGAAGCGATGTCTATGTGACAAAAGCACGGGATGAAGGCCGATTAGGGGTTTAGGGGAGATGATCCAGCCACGAGGGAGCTAAATGAGCCGTGAATGGAGACTCGGACTTCATAGGAGACGCCCCAATCTCACCAAGCTTGTCCTTATCGCAAATAATGAGATTCACGAAGGCCGTCCCTGCTTTTATGAATTGGCCTAGAAGATGGTTGTACGTGCTCGCAATGATGAGATATGTCAAAGGTCAAGTTCCAGCGTGGGGATCAGGCACTCTTCGCCCAGATGGCTGTGAAAACACCGAGCAGCGCAAATGCAAAGGCAAAGAGGACAACCTTCGAAGCTTGCGAACCGGCAGCAACGCTGGGATCAGTCCAGGAGACTCGACAGCCTTGAAGGACCTGTTGGACGGCCAGGTCGATGTCGTTGCAAGCGGCATTGATGCTACTATAGGAGGGGTCGTCTGGATCGTTCTTTCGGCGAATCCTGTTGGCAAACATGCGAAATGCCTGACCAACATGGCGCAAATCTTTCGTCGACGCAATGAGGAGCTGGCATGCCCGGCCTTTTGTAATTTTCACGTTGCGTTCAAAGATGGCGGGATTCTGAAAGCACAACTCTAAAGTCGCCATAGCCATAGTTTGTGGGATGGCGACAAAGTTGAAGGCGGATTGTTCTTGCACGCTGGCAATATAGTCAAGACAGGCGGGGGCATTGCGCAGTGCTAACAGCACCATCTCGCTACTGCATTCTACAGCCCTTTGTTTGCAGACGGCATCGCTTCCGAAGAGCAGACTGAAGTCGGCGACATGTTTCGCCCACACTTCTTCGGGCCAGAAACAGCGATTCTGCTGATGGTCTTCGTGAACATCGCGGATGATATTGGTCTGCTGCAGCAGCTGCGCCATCGACTCGATCAACTTTGGCTGATGCAATATGTTGGCGTCGGCCAGACCGCCCTGGACAAACATGCGAGTGACACCGTCGCCCACCAGGCCAGCGACGTAGTGGCAGTACAACCCATAGTCCTGGACGGTCTTCACACCATTTGTGTCGGCGCTGACGACGTAGTCGGCCATGCCATTGCCCATGCGCTTCGTGATATCTTTGATGATGTTACGGTAGTTTTCCGGGAGCCGATTGTACTCGCGGGACACGCAGTCGAAATGCACCAAAACGTCCCGATCCTTCTCGTAGGGTCCGCTGCCATGGAATGTCCATGTGTCGTCATTAAGATGCTGGTCAAAGTCGCGGAGCAGCGGTTCTTTCGTCGTGACGGGTATCGTCATGTCGTCCTCGATAGTGTCCAGGGCGCGCAAGGCGAGATAGAAGACGCACATGGGGGCCAAAAATTCAGGATGCAATTGACGGATCACGGCGACGAAGGAGCGGGAAGTGAGAGCCAGAAATCGCCAACTCTGCTTGACATCCTCCCTTTCTGCTTCTTGGGGATCCGCCTTATAGATGGGGCCATGCATCAGCTTCCATTGAACGAGTGCTCGCAGTTCGGCGGGGTGAGACAAATAGTGCGCCTTGTTCGGTGTTTGGCAGCGATGGCAGCGAAGGAGCGGAGGGAACGAAAAGAGGATTGGGACACGATATAAAAGGCAGCTGGGCATGCACGGGTTGACTGCATATCGAACGACAATCCAGACGCGTATTCACGTGATCTGGAAGCGAGCGATTCGTCACCTTGCTCCGGAATTCCGCGTCTACTGACCCCTTGTGAGCCCCGCAGATGTTGAGGTGTTGCGTTGCACTCAGCCACAAGGTGTTCTGGTACTTGGCGCTCACACCATTTTTATGCTCCAACGTGCATTTCCTCGCAGCCTACCTTTTCTCTCATCCCAGCAAAGGACTTGCATTTTGGTCGCACTCGAGTCTCACAATTCGGAGTCCGGTGTGGAATACGGTCACCTGCTTCACAACCGCAGGCGTGCTGAGCATCTGATCGGAAACATGTATGCGGGCAATACCCAACGATTGACATATCACACGCTGCCGCTCTGTGAAGAGCGCCATCTCGGCTTGTAATCTTCTCCGAACCAAATGGAGGGTCTGCGGATGGTTTTGTATTGTGGAGTGGAGCCGTTAAGACGACAGGAGAAGGGTGCACTTCCGGTGCAGCATACACTCCATCGTGTTTTGGCTACACGAACTCGTTTCCGTCCAGCAATTTTGATACACCCAGCGATCGGCGATGACAGCTGCGGTCGAGTCTTCGAAGGTGTATGGAATGACAGAGGTTAATGGCAAGCTCACGTAAGTGGTAAATGACCATCCTCCCGCGAAACTCCCTCTTGGTGTTGCGAAGTATGGCCAGCACAATGTTTCTTCGCCCAATTACCTTTCCAACCTCGATCCTCGAACCTCGAAGATCCATCATGTTCCAGTTGTGGGCGGCTTTGTTCGTGGTGCCTGTTGGGTAACCTGAGCAACGTGGCGCAGTGACCGAGACCAAATCCACTACCACTTGTTCCCGCAAGTGCGCAAAAAAATTCCAGTTGTTTCTGTTCGTCGCACAGCGTGCTGAACCAATGCCATCATTCATGTAGTTGTCCAGGTTTGAAAGGGAGAAATGAAGTCAGCCATCGGGCACTCCCGCCTCGGCGATACCGGACATTGCTCCTCAGTCCATGTCAGCGATGACATCGACGAGATGGACAAGCACAGAATGACAGCAAGATTCAACTGCCAAAGACACGAGCCGTCACAGAATCACGCGGTGTCCATTGGCCGTCTCACGGCCAACCCGTCTCGCCAGCCTCACGCCGAGGTTGTAGGAGGTCAGAATGCAAGTCCTTAGAAGGCCACTCATTGCTGTAACTCGTGCTTCAGCACGACACGCCACTCCGACAGTAGCGCGAGCTAGTGTCGCACAACAATACCTCTCGAGTCGTCAAAATGCCACCGCTACGAAGACGACGTCCTCTGCGCTCCTCCCGCCTCTGAACCTTCCCAGATGGCTCAACGAGAACTCCCACCTCCTCAAACCGCCAATCAACAATTTCTGCGTCTATAATGATCCCCTCACGGTCATGGTCGTAGGCGGCCCAAATGCCCGGACAGACTATCATATCAACACCACACCTGAATTTTTCTACCAATATAAAGGCCGCATGCTCTTGAAAACGATTCAAGATATCGACGGCAAAGACACTTTTAAGGACATATACATCAACGAAGGCGAGATGTTCCTATTACCTGGCAACACCCCTCACAATCCCGTGCGATTTGCGGACACTGTGGGCGTCGTTATTGAGCAGCCACGTCCTGAAGGAAGCGTAGACAAGCTGAGGTGGTACTGTCAGGGCTGCGGGAGCGAGGTGTACGAGGCGAGCTTTCATTGCACGGATCTAGGGTCACAAATTAAAAATGCAGTGAATAATTTCAAGGCCAATGAAGAAGCGAGGACATGTAAGAGTTGTGGGGAGATTTGTGATACGGCGCCGAAGGAAGATGTGATGGAGAAGATGCGAACTGCTCCGTCGTAATGCTACAATGACTATGGATCTGAGCTTCAGAGGGGACCCAAATTGTTTACTACTGCGGCACTTGCACTGACGCGTAAACTCGAAAGCTCTTCACGCATCAAGAATTCTCCCTCTTGCCTCCTGAAAGCTGGCTGGTCTGAGGCCCAATCTCTTGCACACGGTCGGGAGCACCCCCGCATCTGCTTGCAGCACCATTTGATCAACGATCGTTTTGTTCCTGATGGAGATTGGATCACCTCACAGACACATCCAGCCTGAGGTCAACCAAAAGCTTCCGTAACTCGGTATCCTTTAGCCAGTCCTCGGAAGTCTCTAAAGCGACGCGATAATCCTTGGACCCCGCAGTTGTCCCTCCAATCTTGCGACTGAAAAACACAGTAAGGTGACCAACTTGCACGAAGTAGCGCTTCAGGCTGGGAATGCGCTCGATGCTGGCCACGATGGCGTCGCGAACATTCTTGCAAGCTTGTACACGTGATGCACATTGTCTGCCCAGCGAACAATCTACGTATTCCGCGCCAAACAGGACCACGATATCTTGTGTCTTTTCAAGAAGCGTAAGTCGCCGGCAAAATTCCGCCACTCCTTCTGGCAAGCCGGAAAGGACGGCTGGAGGCTGAGTACTCTGCTCTGTGGCTTGGTGCTCACTCGCTGAAGAGTCGTTCAGGACTGAGTTTCTACCAGTCCAGGTGGGAGACGGGCTTCTTCCTACATTCTTTGAGCTGAGTTTTGCCCTGTCATCATCGTCTGAAGCAAAGTCGGCTCCCTCAATCTTGTGCCCCGTTATCTGGTCTGAGTGCTCCGCCAATGGGTCGTTGAACTGCGCCTCTTTGTGCTGTCCGGCATGCCTCTCAAACGGTTGATCAACATCATTGTCGCTGTGAGAGTCAGGCTCATAACATGATTCGACGTCCTGCACAGAGGGCCGATAGTAGTGAGCCTGGATAACAATTCCCTTTGACTTCTCCGTACACTCTTCCCTCCCAGATATATCGGTTGCCACAATTTGCACTGGCAAGATCGAATCCAGCGAATCCTCTGTGACAGTAAAGTCGCGCTGAAATTTCGCTTGCAGATGGAGCGCAACAAATCGCGACATGCAATACTCAAACTCGCGACCAATCTGCTTGCTGATGCGTGGGAATTTGCAAAATAAGGTGGCCAAGCCGTCGTAATCTTCACCGCCGAAGTAAAATTCATTGCACGAACCTCTCCTCATGATACAGGTGTCGTGACAGAGTGTGTTTGGGCTTTGACCTTTCGTGATCTCGACGTTGTAGATCTGGTCCCGTATTTCTTGCGGAATATGCTCGAGGAAAGCCTTTGAACTTCCGATCATGGAGCTGGAACCGGTGATCTCGAGAGCAAGGCGTACTGGAGTCGGTGATCCGAAAATGGCAGAGATTGGTATGTTTTGTCATGTAGAAGCGAGTCTGTGGGGATGAAATGAATCAGAAATCAAACAAGATCCGGTGGTTCTAACAAAAGTACGTGCAAGGACGAAGGCTTGACCTGCGACTGAATAGGCAGGAGGTACCACGTCCTTGCGCTCATACTTTTGGATGTGGGAGACGCAAGAGGTGCACATGGAAGGTGAAACTTTGGGGACGGTGCACCTGCCAAAAGGCGACGAAACGATGGTTGCACCTCCCCGAAGGTCTCGCCAGTGTGCACACTGGCAAGGTGGTTTGCGGCTTGTATATGATGAATCAATCAATACATGCGCTCTCAGTTCTGTGGACCTTGCGCCTTATCAGTCACCCGTCTCTTCCATAAGGGCGCGTCTCGCTCGTGCCATAGCCTCTATGCAAGCTTGAGCAGCTTCAATAGTCTACGGCATCTGCTCTGTTCCTAGTGAAGCGCGTCGGAACTCTGATTTGCTTACCCCAAGGAACAGCATTCCGGGCACAGGGAACTTGTCAATCGTGATGAAGAAGAATACAGAACCTCGACTGCAGTGGGGCGTGCCACATCTTGAAGACTGTGGAACTCATGGTTATTTAAGTGTTCTCGTTGAATGTCTAATCCGCTTTCTCTGATGTCCAAGTCGTGATCTCAAAATCGCCGCCGTTTGAGTCTTGTTCGACTGAAGTGTTGTTTTGACTTGATTCGCGACCTTGACGAACCTATCGGTGTCTATTCCGGGACGGATCTACCCTGCCGCATCTAGCTTCCCGATCGTATCAGAGCTTCCAACAATTCTTGACTCTTTCACATGCATCTCCGACAAGCAAGACCTCACAGCAATGAGCTTGCCCAGCTCACTAGCTGCTCATTTCCAACATGTTCTACGACCTTAACGTTCAATGGAGGCCTACTGACCCCAATCTATCACGCACCCTCGCCTTCCTCCATGAACTCGGTTACAACGTTGTCGCACTGAACCACACCATCTCCGGGAAACTACCAACCGACCTCAGCAATCCGATCCCTACACATTCGCAACTCCAACAAACCCACAAAGCGCTGCCCTCGAAACTCACCATCCTGCGACGCTTGACCTTGGTGCTGTCCGAATCCGGTCACCCAAATGCCCGCCTCGCGGCTCTCGCATCCAATTATGATCTGCTAGCACTCCGACCTGTGGACGAGAAGACGCTGAGTCTAGCATGTAGCAGCATGGACTGCGAAATCATCAGCATCGATCTCACGCAACGATTTGGAACCCATTTCAAGCACAAGATGCTTTCCGTCGCAATACAATCCGGGAAGAGGATCGAGATATGCTATTCGGGTGGACTGTTAGGCGATGCTCAAGGCAGGAGGAATTTGATTAGCAACGCGACGCAATTAATTCGTGCGACGCGAGGGAGGGGCTTGATCATCAGCTCTGGAGTGGAAGCGAAAATTGGAGCTGTAGGGTGTAGAGGGCCTTGGGATGCGGTGAATCTGGCTGCAGTCTGGGGGTTGTGCCAGGAGAGGGGATACGAGGCAGTGAGTAAGGAACCGAGAGCTGTTGTCGTGAGCGGCAAGCTGAAGAGGACGGGCTATAGAGGAGCGATCGATATTGTGTATGGAGGGGAGAAGCCGAAGGAAGTGGAAGTGGGGATAAAAGAAAAGCAGATTCAGAAGCAGGTCCAAAAGCAAAAGCAGGGTGCAAAGAAAGATGGTGGACAGCAGCAGAGTGATCAGCAAGGACAGAAGAGAAAGGCGGAAGGGGAAGTGCCGAGTGGAGACGGAATGGAGAAGCCGCTGAGCAAGAGACAGCAGAAGAAACTGGCCCACGCTGCACGAGTCGCAAACGGTACTGCTGGCCCAGGCGCACATAAGGTTACTGGCAGTAACAGCGGTCCCGGATCAGCGGCAGCGGATTGAAAAATTTGGGCTGTTGTCGAATGTCATTGCATGGGTATCTTCGCTCATCTATCTTGCTACCAAGCAATCGCAGTGTCTGTACATGACAGACGCGGAGAACAATGGGCTCCCTCATCTCGCGCAACGCCACGGAAATGGAGTATCAAGAACTATCCTTCAACGTCCCGCAGGCCGAGCAAGTCCACCACTGGTGCTCCATGAACGAACCACAGAAGCTGCACTTCCACCCAAGGCCGGCGTTGGGATTCGGCTGCTTGGCAGGGAAGCGCTCAGCTGCGGTCTTAGTCGGTAACGGCTTTTTATTGAGGTCTCGTGCAGATCGCACTGGCTTCCGTGTAACGCCCGAGCTCGAACGGGACATTTCACGAGATCTTGACTTTTCCTTGATCAGTGATGACTGAGGCCGCTCAACGCCACATGCGTCGCAAGCCAGGAATTGCAGTGGATTTATGCAGGTGCATATCTCGCAGGTCCACTGGGTCAGGGCAGGAGGCGGAGCCGAAGATGATCTCGTACTCTCCTCAAGAGCCCATTTCAACTGGTCCTCCTCACTAGGATGAGCATTTGTGGCGCCAAAGGAAGGACTGTCAACTTCGTTGCCATGGTACAATCCCAGCTCCTTGCTCCACTTCAGCCCACCTTCTTGGAACAAATTCTGCTCTTCTTCCTGCTCCATTAGCTCGAAGAGTGCTTGCGCGATTGCGCGATTGTTCGCATCGTCTTCCTCTGCTTTCGTCTTGAACGTCTGATCGCTGCTCTGTTGAGACAGCTTGCCAGCATCTTGCCGCCCAGAAGCGCAGCTGACTTCACTCATCGCGTTATTCCGCTTCGTGATTCGATCGACAATGACCGACCGCACGTCTTGACCGGGGTGGATGGGTGCACCACCCAATCGTTTTCCAGATCCAGTACCCAGTGTGCCTTGCTTTTTGCGCTTCTCCGCTGACGCGCGGGCTAAACGGCGCAATTCATGGGCGGGCAACTGGTGACTCCCTGCGTACGCGCCACCAAGACGATTTCCCGCGCCGAGGAAGCCTTCTCCTGTATAGCCCTTTCGAAGCAGGACTTCATGCTCGTCACGAAGCTCATCCCATAATTTGTGAAAGTTGGCATCGTGAGGTCCCCAAACATTGTGGGAAAGTTCGTGCAACATGGTATCGACGCATTCTTCAAACGGCAGGAAGAGGTCCGGATTGCTGTGATAGCGAAGACGAACACATATCTTGGCTCCTTTGTTGATGTTGAGTCCGAGTAGATTGGGTTCCGGAGGCAAGAATTCAGCTAACACCGAGACCTTCCAGCCACGTTTGCGCATGATGGGTTTGACGACAGAGGCGATTTTGCGCAGCAGCAGGAGAGCGTCATCGCTGCGTGGGAGTCCGGAGAGGTGTTCGTAGGTGTTGAAGAGGGACTCAGTCTCTTTGAACTGGATGGGAGAAGAACGATGTACACCGCTCGGGCCTCCTTCAGAAGGAGTCCGATTGTGTCCAGGGAGGGCGGGTCGATGGTAGCCAGGAGGGCCAGGTGGACGCCAACTGGACATGACCGTGGTCATCAAGTTGCCTTGACGTGCCTAGTAGAGCTAGGAGAGGCTTGGGCGGGATCGCGAGAGGTTGCAGTGGAAAGTGTATTCTTGGCGCGTTGTCTGCGGTCTGCAAACGCCACTTGCCACTTTGCGGTCTGCAAAGCGAATGCCAGGTTGTCACGTCGCTTGACCTTGCAAGTTGCGTTAGGCCCGTTGGACGGCGGTGGTCAGGAGCAGATAGAAGGAAAGGGAAGCATGTCGATAGCAAAGAAAAGGCGGTCGTGTGATCGCTAGCAGCACTGAAGACGCGTACTACCTGGCAGCCTCGTCAACGGTCGAACGTGCTGGACCACGCGCGGAACCATGACAAAGCGGAAGTTCTCGAAATTCACCGCCTCCGGGAGCGCAGACCGACGGTACCGCGGTGTTCTGGCGTTGTGTGCGTGGCTCATCACATGGGAGAGCGTGGTGAAGCAGTCGTCCCAAACTTCTCGGCCAAGACATGCACCGCCGATGCGCTGATGACCGGGGTGCTCGTGGAGATCGGCGTGGCTGGTCTCAAGCTAACTACTGTAATAACTAACGTGTTTGATAAGCATCCTGATCAGATAGGCATCCTGATCAGGCCAAATTAGGCCAAAATCTGAAATTTTGAAAACGCAATAACGCGACGATGCGAAGGGATATAGCTTAAATATTATTTCTGTATAGTTTTTACTATAGGACCTAGATTCTAAATAGCTTTTAGCGATCTATATCGAGTACTTATTATAGTATCGTATTTCTACTTATATAAAAATCGTAGGACGCCTACCTTAGGGTATACTAGGTAGAGAGTAAAGCTATCGATCGTATATATAGTTTACTATAGTATAGCGACCTTCGACGATTTGCTCTTAGGTCCAAACATAGTCTTATTATCGCGTTGTTGCGTTTTTAAAATTTCAGATCTTGGCCTAATTTGGCCTGATCAGGATGCCTATCTGATCAGGATGCTTATCAAACACGTTAAGGTATGGAGCGCATGGGGAAGGACTCCTCCATACAAGACGACCTACGACTCGGTGCGGCCTCCAGCAATGTCCCCCCCTCCCCCTGCGGAAGCAGACCGTCAGAGAAGCCTCTCCTCGTGCCTCCTGCCGATGACGCTGGCCGTGTCGTCAGCGGTGCTTCCGTGATGCTTCGAGCCGTCTTCCACATGGCTTCTAGTGCAAACTGTAAACCTTCGCTTCGTTCCTGGGACCGCCCACCACCCACTTACCCACCGCCCGCGACGCTCTGCCGCTATCGCCCCTACAGTACAATTTTCCTGCGCTGCGGTGCGTTGGCGTGGCCCTCTGTCCTGCGTTGTCCTGACATTCCCTCCCTTCGCCCTGCGGAACCCTTGTCTTCTTACACCTCTCCCAACACGACCCAGCGCGTGACATCACTGCTCCTCGATGATCCGGCACCCGTGAGGGGTTTTGGATGGAAGAGAGGGACCGGGCGCCTGTCGCTGAGGCCGGTCCAAGGAGGAAGAGGCGTGCGACCAACGAAGTCGAGTTTTTGGCCGAGGAGCTGCGTCGGACCAACATGGCGCGCGTGTCGTTCGAGGACACGCAGATGCGCGCGCCTGCAAGCGAGGATGGAACGAGCGATGGGGTCGCAACGGCCGAGGACTACTTTTCTGCTCGCGGCACCGACGAGGACTGCAACGACGATACCATGTCGCAGGGCTCGCTGGGCTCTCGTCGAGGCGCGAACCCCCTCAACATCCGCATCCCTCCTGCCCAGCTCAAAGCTGACATGGCATTCACTGTCCTGCAGTACCTCCCGATGCCGGTACTGGTTCTGTCCAGCCAGAAGACTGTCGTCTTGGCGAATGAAGCCATGGGCCGCCTGGTGGGCATCGATCCCGAGCCGAAGCCTGACAAAGACGACGCAGACTTGACTCCACTGCAGCGCCTGGCAACCCGGGATATCACTTCGGCAACCGAGATCCTGTACGGAGTCACGATTGAGGAATTAGGCATGGATTTGCTCCAGAACGGTAGCGCCGTGTTCGTTTCTTGGACTCAGTTCCTCGACTCGATCGTGGACGATGCTTCGAGAGCTCAATGCAGCACTACGCAGCTGAACACTTTCCACGGAAGGCGGCGGGACAAAGACAGCACACCGACTGAAAGCGACAGGTCGCATAGAAGATCGAACTCTGTCAACACGGCGCACTCCTCGGGTCTAAGCCATTCTTCTGGAGTTCGCACCGAGGTGCACGACGCAGCTGTCGAGGTCATCTTTTCGACCCATCGAGATTCCAGAACCGGGCTGCCTGTCGTCGGGGGCACCGATGGCGAGCATGTCCAAGCGCGCATGATCATCAGCATATGGGCGACGGAGGAGGAACAGTACTACACCTTGACCTTTACCGCATCGGCATCCGTAGCTTCCAGCTCCAGCGCCTCCTCCTCCGACGGGGCCAAGACAACGAGTCGCACGGTATCACGTACAACACATAGTTATCCTAGCAGCGCGCATTCCAGCATGGAGATCATGAACTCCGGCCCAAGCTCAAGTTCTAGCTCAACTTCGGCGCTCAAAAACCTCAAAAGTCCCCCAACGTCCAATTACGCAAGTCCTTCGACCCTCGAATTTCCGCCGCGAGGACCTCCAACGAAGTCTGTATCAAGTGAGCCATCCTTATTTGCGAAAACGAACAAGCTCAAACAAGCTCTTCTCAATAGCATGAACATGCCCGCCTACGCCATGTGGAAAGACGAAACCTTTGGCATACCAAACAAGGCTGCTATCCGACTCATCTTTCCATACGCAGAGGACAGCAGTGATTATGATGCACAAGAGCAAGCCAAAGAATTCCTATCTCGCTTTGTGCTTTACACTGGCGACTTCGCAGAAACCATTCCTCTCGAGAACTACCCAATCATGCGCCTCATGAGAGAGCGCGTTGGGTTTCAGAATTATCGCGTAGGAATGTACAGTGTGAAAGATGGTAGTCGCATGCTATTTGACACCAGCGGAGAACCCTTGCTAGACGACAAAGGGGAGTTCATGGGCGGTTGCGTCCTTTTCCATGACGTGACCGAATATGCTCGTACCATTTCGGTGCAAAGAGAACGGAATGAGCGTCAGTTTGAAAACATTTGTAACATGATTCCCCAGCTGGTCTGGCGAACAACGCCTGAGGGCATGCACGACTACTACAACGACCCGTGGTACACCTACACAGGTTTGTCTGTGGAAGAGAGTCATGGGGAAGGCTGGCTTAATGCTTTTCATCCCGATGACCTTGCTGTCGCAGCGCCAATATGGGCACATTCATTGGCCACAGGTGACGAGTATCGCACCGAGTACCGTTGCAAAAGCGCGTCGGGCGAGATGCGATGGATGCTCGGCCGGGCCACACCCATGAGGGATGAAAATGGCAAGATCATGAAATGGTTTGGCACTTGCACCGACATTCACGATCTCGTTCTCGCGCGAGAGGAAGCCAGGCAAACCCGGCAGCAGCTAGAACGTGTGATCGAACATGCTAACATCACATTATGGGCCGTCGACACGGACCTGAAATTGACCCTCTCCGAAGGGCGAGCCATGTCGGACGACCCGGCTGACGTTGATATCCACCAAAGAAGACATGAATATCTGGGCAAGCCGATTTCTTACATCTTCGAACGGCAAGGCAGGCAGTCGGAGCACGAGGCCTTTGTGAAGCCGATCAGAAGAATTCTGGAGAAGCGAAGGTCTGAGGAGATCATAGAGACCGTCACGCAACAAAACGGGAAGCATTTCCGCACGAAGCTTGTTCCCCTTACCCGGCAGGACAGGGCGGGCGGCATTGAAGGCGAGACGTACATTGATGGAGTGGTCGGCGTCAGCATGGATGTGACTGAATTGAAGCGAGCGGCCGACGAGGTCGCCGAGCGTGATCGCGAGAATGCTAGATTAATGGCACAAAGCGTGGCAGCGAAAGAAGCGAGCAAAATGAAGAGCCAATTCCTGGCTAACATGTCTCATGAAATCCGCACGCCGATCGCAGGCGTCATTGGCATGTCGGAGCTGCTACTCGACGAAGACGATCCAGCTTCCGTAAAGCTGACCAAGGAACAACGGGAATGCGCCGAGAATATCCAACGCTCTGCGAACGGTCTATTGACGGTCATCAACGACATCTTGGACTTCTCTAAGGTGGAATCTGGCCGACTTGACATTGAAGAAGTGCAGTTCGATCTGTCTGTCGTAATCGGAGATGTGAACAAGATGTTGAGCTTCGCAGCTGAGCGCAAAGGACTGCGATACATCGACGACATACAGCAATTGCAGAATTGGAAATTGATAGGTGACCCAGGAAGAGTGCGACAAGTTATGACCAATCTGTTGACCAATTCTATTAAATTCACCAGCGAGGGAAGTGTCACCATGCGCGTCAAGGCACAAAGAGAAACAGCCGATACCGTGGAGGTACATTTCGTAAGTCGTTCACGTACCGACTGTCCCCACTTCGTTACTAACTTCATCGTAGACGGTCGAAGACACGGGCATAGGCATCGAAGAAGAAGTTCGGCAGAAACTCTTCAAACCTTTCTCGCAAGCTGACAGTTCGACCGCGCGACGCTTCGGCGGCACTGGACTTGGCCTCACAATAAGCAAGAATCTGGTCGAACTCATGCGTGGCGGTATCTCTTTAGAGTCAAAGCTTGGAGTTGGCACGAAAGCGACATTCTGGATACCCTTCAGCAAGGCGCCATACCAGACTTCGTCGGATTCTCCTCTAGTCGACCTTGGGAGCATACCAGATCGGCTAGCATCAGAATTGTCTGTTTCCCGTCCTGGGAGCGATAATGCTGGAGCCAGCGGTCCTACGACACCAACAGGGCATACGAGAGGGCAGTCCATGAGCGGCATGTCTGGTTTGTTCTCGCATCAAGACGGTCAAACGATAGATCTCGACCTCAACGAGGAAGAACGACAGCAGACTCAAGTGCTAGTCGTTGAGGATAACCCGGTAAGTGAAGATCCGTACCGTTTGCTGTCTGCAAGACATCTGTGAAGTGGATTGCGCTGCGGAAGCCTTATGAACCAGATCTGCTGGAGCAAAACTGCTGACTCGTCTCCTAGGTCAATCAACAGATCGCGCTCAAGACGATCAAAAAGCTTGGGTTCCCGGTACGAGCTGTATGGAATGGACAGGAGGCACTGGATTATTTGGCCTCTCCCTCCTCTGAGCGGCCTCGCCCGAGTGTGATATTGATGGACGTACAAATGCCTGTGAGTTGCTGATATTCCTATTCAATTTCTGAGCCCAGCCAGCTGACACTATCTCTAAAGATTATGGATGGATACCGTGCAACTTGGACAATCCGTAACGACAAAGCTTTCGCACTCAACGCCGATGTGCAAGGCACACCAATCGTTGCGATGACTGCGTCCGCAATACAAGGTGACCGCGAAAAATGCCAGGCGGCTGGCATGGATGATTACCTCGCCAAGCCCGTGAAAAAGATCAATCTTGAGAAGATGCTCATCAAGTGGGCCATTGAGGGTAGGAGAAAACGCGCGGAGCTGAAGAGCAATCCATCTCTTCTCACACACCGAGCACGACCAGGGATGCAACACAACACTTCATTTACCGGGAGCGAAGCCTCGAGCAACCTGGTGACGCCGCAAGACCACCTTTCCTCAGAGGTGGATAGACTCGAGTTTGTGAACAGCCACCGCTTCGCGGCTTCTTCAGAAACTGCTTCCGAGCGTGCAGACAGGCAAATCCGCGCCGAGGAACAAGCCATGTCTCTCCGTGATCATGAGTTGATCGAAGCTGGCGAAGATCCCAAAACGAAACTTGGGAAAGGCGTGGGAGATGAAGCGCATCAAGCCGAGAACCCTGGAGCCAGTACAGCGCTGACCGAGGCCAATATGGAAAAGTTCGAGAGGAAGGATCGCTTGGAGCAGCTGAAGCGAGTCGACACAGACGGAGAGGGCAGCAGTATAATGGCCACCATCGCGGATACGGAGAGCTCCTCCGCGCTGCCAGCACATTTGCAAAGGAGTATGGCGCCCAGTCCGGATATACCTACAATGGGCAGTGTACAACATCGACGGAGCTGGCAAACCGGAAAGAAATGAGTTGGGTAAAAACAAACAGAGCGCGGGCGGTTTTGCCTATGGAATGATGCATAATACAGGGTGCACGGCAGCATTTATTGTTAGACTAATGTGTTCACGAAATCACGAAGGGACGGATATCCTGCGAGCGGCAAAGAGGCTTTCATGTCGCACCGGAATGAGGTTGTCAGCATGAAGCAAGGAGAGTCGGTCGTCTTTCAGCGCGCACTATCAGCCATAGACGGAAGAACTTCGACAGATAACTTGAGATGTACCAGTCATTCAATATGAGACAGATCACACGATTGAATACTTCGTCGCCGCGGGTCCTCGCTGCAACGATTCTCATCACCCTACTGTCACTCTACTTCATCTCCTACCGGTACCGCTCTGGACATCCCTCCGGCAGCAGCAACTGTAGCGAGCCGCAATCACCTTCAAACTCCCCCTTCACATCATCTCCGCACCTCTCAGCCGGTGAAGCCTTCATCCAAACCTGGCTTTCGACTCACCTCATCGACCCTTTCAATCCGGCGCCCCTCGCCGCTTACTGCAACTCCAGCTCCATCACCTGGCGCCCAAACCTCGTGTTCAACCTCTGGGACGCCAACGGCGGAATCGGGAATGTCCGCGGCAACATTCTCGATTTCATTTTCACTGCCATCGAGATGGGCGCCTCGATGATCGTGCCGGGCATGGCTGCAAGGCAAGAAGGTAATTTGTCCAATGTATGGGGGGGACGGCAGGGCTTTTCTGCCATGTTTGACGAGGGGTGGTTGATCAGTACGCTGGGGAGGGCGTGTCCTCAGATGAAGGTTTACAAGATTGAAGAGGGGATGGAAATGGTACCCGCTGTGGAAGGGGTTTGGACCAGTCGGACGAGAAGAGTGGATGAGGGTTTCGAAAATACTGCGGACAAGGGCTGGGAGGCTTTGCAGGGGTGGTTGAGTGGAAATGGGGACTTCAAGAGAAGGTTCGGCGGTATTGACGTGCTGAGTCTGGCCAATGCAGAGGAACCGGTGGTGGTAAATTTGGGAAGGACACTTTGGGATGCGGACACGAGGAGTTTGTCCAAGGGCATGAGGAGGAATTTTGGGCAGTTGTTGAAAGTTGGTTCGATGTACAGAGGTTTGGCTGCTTTGGTGGTCTGGAGATTGGTGGAGAGGTTTGGGTTGGAATTGGATCCCCGAAATGCCGTGCCGAAGGGACAATTCTATGGGGCGCATTTGAGGACGGCGGACGACGCGAAGAATGCCGGGTGGATGGGTGCCGAAGGGATGGATGCAAGTGCTCAAATGGACGAGTACATTGGCCATGCGAAGGAATTCGAATTGCGCATCATCTACGTTGCTTCCGGCGATAGCGAGGACGTGGAACGACTCAGGCGGAGGGCTGCTGCTCAAGATCCGCCGATAAGCGTTGTCTCCAAGACCGACCTCCTGCCAGCACAGGAAGCTGCGGCATTGCATCAGCTCTCGTGGGATCAGCAAGCCCTGGTGGATTGGGAGGTCCTCAAACGGTGTAGCGTCTTTGGTGGCATTGTCAAGAGCAGTTTTGCCTATAACATCGCCATGACCAGGAATCAGTACCTCGAAGATCGCAACATTGTAAACGATCCCTGGACTGTGTTACACTCAAAGCAAAACATGGCCTTCGACGATGGACTTAGCAGAATCTTCGGACGTGATGATTGGCATGAGCGAAGGATACCGCGGGGAATATGGCCGTGAAGCTTCAGTGATCTTTTTCGATACTTAGAGCAACTTGTATAAGCATTGTGCTGCGTTGTCATGACAAGCCTTGTCTAGATCTCGCCGCTGCTGCTTGGGAACGCAAGGCCCTGGCTGTGGAAACGCAAGCGCGAGCAAACTTCGATTAGGACGCCTTCGTATTCGATCTTTGATTCGCGAGCCTCTTTCTGCTGTCATAGCATTTCGAGAACGTATTGCACAAGGTAGCGGCATTGGTGTGCTTCACAGTAGCATTGTCGTCCTCATGATGACGGCCTATGCCACGTCGTTGCTACTCGTGCAATGTGACGATGGTCTCGTATATCCAGCCCAGCAATGCCCAAGGAAGAGCCATACATCTCTCTTCGAGAGTAACATGGCCGATAGCAAGCAGGTGGTCGATTGTGATGTTAAGGTAGTGATGGCCGTTGACAGGGTCAGGGTTGGTGGGACAACGGATGGATCTTTTCCCAACCTCATCTCGCTTTCCCTCGGAGCCGACGCGAGCTCTCTATGTTTTGGCATGTGTATCACATGAGTAACCCAATGCGAAACGAGAGAGCGAAACAAGACGGCCCAAAATGCCCCTCTATTGCTCCTCTTTCTCCAGGCCGCCAAAAAGTAGTAGCTCGCCTTGACGAAGGCGGCGAACAAGCCGAGGCATCATTTGCAACCAATCACTAACTCCACGTCTCGAACTAGACTGCCCGGACTGCGTTTCGAGGCACACTTGGTGTCTTCCGTCACAGCACGGACAGCATATCACCAGACGGCTATCTCCATTTATTAAAGCGCCCAGTCCACGCTCTTGGATCGTCTTGGTTTTGGCGTTGTAATTGCGTTGCCTACGGACTTCTCCACGTTCCCAGCCTCGGCCTCGAACTAGCATTCGTAACTACGCCTCCCTATAAAAATCCTCGTCGAGCCCTCCAGCTTCAGATCAGGCAATCGGTCTGTACCTTGCGAGACTACGGACCGTTCGAGACACATCTCACCCAACAGCTGCATCCCAACTCCAAAATGGCCGCTCCAGCCGAAGTCAATGTTCACAACATTGCCGGGTCGTACGACCTGAACAAGAACATCTCTGACAGCACCACTGCTATGTTGAAAATGCAAGGCGTGGGCTTCATTGTCCGCCAGGCCGCCAACTACAGCGCCATCCAGGTCAACCTCAACCAGTACCAGGGCGATGATGGAAAGCTCCACCTCGACCAGGAGCAGATTTCTACTGGAAATGTCAAGCAGCTCGAGCCAAGAATTTTGGACGGCGAACCTCGCGAGCGTGACATTCAGTACTGGGGCAAGGTCAATGGCTGGAACAAGTGAGTCGATCTCAATGTCCCCGGTGCAATCAGCCAGCTAACAGTCGCCTGAAGATATGCCAAGCTCGCCGATGTCACTCAGGATGCCTTCTTGACCGAGGGCTGGGACCAGGAGTGCATTGATGGCGATGTAATCCTGAGCCACACCGAGAGTGTGGGCAATGGCTGGGTTGCCACCCAGGTCTGGGGCTTTGCCACCATCGACGGTGTTCGTCGCCATGTGCGCCGCATCTATTCTTCCAAGGGAAAGGAGGAGCACCGCATCCGCCTTGCATACGACTACAAGGGCCCAGCGCCAGCTGCATCCTAGAGATGAGCTACGAGAACATGATTTGATGAGATGACACGTGAGGAAGCAGCAGTCAGAGAACAAGCTAGACGAAGCTAGACCTACACAATGTTTTCAATGAGCAACCGACCTCGCTTGTAACCTGTCCTCGTCCAACAATAACCACATGTCCATCGCCTCAGTCCTTCCGATTCTAAACTCCCGACGTTGATTCTGTGACCTGATGGTGAGCGTATGGTGAGGGTTTCTCAGCTTGCACGAGCTACTCAGCTCTCAGCGCAGGATCGCGTCGAGCTGTCTCGTCGGTATCGTCACTGATGACATTTTCATGATCACTGAGTCGCTGTTGAACAGTGGCTGGTATTATGACACGCAACAACGCGTCAGAGCAGCTGCGCGTATACGCATACTCCAGAGTCTGTACCTGGTAGCTGTGTCATGTTACCAGCTCGCTTCCGCTTGTGCTGAGAAGCGCCATGAAGCACTGCGAAGTATCTTCACTTGTCATTACAGGCAAAAACGTGCCGTATCGAGAGCCATGTGCTGTCGCGTTGTTTGATGTTGAACGTCTGCGCTGCTCCAGAATGCGCCCACGCCCAAGCCCTTGATGCCAAATACCCACATGCACCTCATGGACGTACTTTAGCCTCCGTAGAGTGGCAAATGATTACAGTAGTCTGTGGCCATGAAATCAGCGTTTGCCCGCAATGCAACGCTGTTGGATGGTACGTTCGACATGTCAAGCGATACGAATGATCCTGTTTTTCCGTGCCGAAGCTTGCAGGGTCCTCATCGTCAATGATTCGCAGACGATCCTCCGGACACTAACGGATTGTCGCAGAACTTGGAGGTGCCGACAGAACGACCACATGTAGGGCCCAGAAGCGGCAGTTGGATTTATGTAAGCATGGTTGGATATCTGGCTCTACTAGCAGGCATGTGGTGGATGGCAATATCTGGTAGTAGCAATATTTGCACTTGCTCATGCCGAGTCGACGACTGTCCGCGCAGCCTTTGCGTGGCCAGTGACCATAGTCCAATCGCGGGACAATGCGTGGAAACCAACGATCCGCCTTAGATGCGATGTGCTTGATAGCTTCGGATCTACCAAATCGTCATCGTCGGAGTGCATGCAAAGTCTTCCAGCTGTTGTTAAAGTCAACCCTTGATGACTTCAATGTCGCCTCCAGTTAGACATCCGGTAGTCTTGCTTCGGTATATCGAAAATGGGGCCTTCGAGTTGACGTTTGAATGGGCACGATTTTCAGAGTGTCGAATTGCGCCTCCTCCTGCAGTAGATCCCGGATATTACCACGGGTATCGCGCAGATACCAGAATGACTGAACAATGGTAGCGGAAATCGAATCTACTTGCTCCATCAGGCGCGACAACAGGGGATCTCGAGACGATCTTGCCGGCCGTGCCTGAGCTGAGTAAACTCCCTTCATTTCGCGACCAAGGAGGGCTCGATGTGCACCTATTCAGTGGAAAAGAGATGAGAAAGCTCTACCTCTCATCCTCGAACTCCAAGGCCTGCCTCCTCGCAACATCCCTAACACTCTCATCCTCCACATCGGGTATCCATTTTCTCAAAACTTGCTCCACGTACTCACTTGGCACACCCTCCTTCACCGCATCTTTGATACCCGCATTCATGCGAAACACATATTCCTCTTTACTCTTCCCCTCCCTCACATTTTCCCGGTTGATGTAAACCAGCATGTCAATTTTCCCTGGCTTCTTACTCGTGTCTGGCTTTCCCGCTTCCGCGTAGGAAAATGCATGTGCCTTGTCTTCCCGCACAGCTCTTTCAGAAGAAGCGGTCCAAAATTCACATTCAATCCACTCTTTGCTGTACGAACCGTGCGCTACGCCCTCGTTCACGTCGAGTCGTCGTTCGTCTTCGGGTTCAAGGCTGTATACGAGCCCCCAGACTTCTTTCGAATAATTATACATATCGTCGGTACCTTTCTTCTCTTCTCCGCTGAGCTCAACAATATTCGCGTAGCCCCGGTCGTAGATGATCCACTTGTAGCCCTTGAGACGCGCTATGCCGAGGTACTTGCTCGTAGGACATCGCTGGCGCATCTGGTGGAGCCAGAGATTCGAGCCATAGCCGAAATAAATTGTCTGTTGGCGCGGCGTGGTCATTGGGATGATTGAGCTGCTGGAGTGGTGGGTGAGAGAGAGGGAAAGGTGCAGGGTTGAAGAAGCGGAGATGTCCATGTTAGAAAGGTTGTTCGATGTTAGTTGTGAGGAGTTAGATTGACTTATCGCACAGAAACATCTAGCATCGAGTTTCCAGGACGCCAGCAAGCGATACGATGCTGCGAGCGCTGACGTGCTCGGGCTGGGTGGAGACGGCTCTAACTAACTAGCTGGAAGCTCAAGTGAGACGACACCGCCAAGACATCGCGATTCACTGCACGTATTTAGAGATTGAGACGAGAGGTGATAGAGTTGCAGGAAAGCTGTGCAACGGCTGGTTATGAGAAATCAACAAAAGCAGCAGAGGCTGTACTGTTCAGCTACATGGTGCGACAGCAGCTCTGCGCCGCGATGCAATGCTATGTCCTTGCAGTCCCCGCATTAGGAAGCAGTTGAGTCGTGATATCGTGAGTGGCCGAAAGGCTCAAGAAAGGCTCACGTCGCCGTTACGCCGGTGCGCATCCTGTATAAGCCCATATAGGCAGAAAAGAGCAACAACGGGCCCGCCGCGAGGCTCCTGCCTGCCTCGGCAAACCGTCCCGCTTGCTTGCAAACATCTTCCCTTTCGTCCAGTCCCGACGCCGCGCCAGCGACAACCGGAAAAAAAAACTGTATATGATACCTCGCCACTGTATTGTCGGTTCCAACGAAGTTTGATGGGTATCTTTGAAACGCAGCATATTCCACGGAATCATTTCTTGCCGCTCCTCTGTTATTAGGCGTGGACTCATCCTACGAGCCTCCAAGTGCTGCCGCCTCCTGTGAACCCACCGCGGTCTCGCCGGCAACAGAGAGATTCCCTTCATGCGGCATGCCGTCATCTTCGGTTTCGTTCTCGCTCTTTGCTGCATCCACGCCAGTCTCGCGGCAAAGGGGGCAGGAATTGCGCCCAGTGGTCAGCCATTGGTCGATACACTCCTTGTGAAACAGATGATTGCACTTTACGAGTTTGCGTGCAACATCCTTGATCTCGAAATCGCACAAGCAAACAAGACAACGCTGGTCAGCATCCAGTAGAACCTGTTCGCCACCTTCGGCGGCAGTAGCGACCAGCTGTGCAGTCTTGGCAGCATCTTCGTTGAGCTCGACTATCTCGATGTTGTAGATACCACCGGCATTCTGCACGTCATCTTCACTGGCCACAGGCGCCTTGGCAGGTCCAAGCAAAGCGGAAAGTAACATCATGTCCTCGTACGTAGGGTTCTCTGTAAACAGACTGGGCGTGGTGAGGATGGGATGATTCTCAGGATAAGAGCCACCAAGAACGTAAATGATCCAGCTTCTAGAATCGCTGTTGCTGTTCCGATTCGCATTCGTGTTATCGCTGTTGTTCGAAGACGAGCGCGACAGTGGTGGCAAGTTGTCTGGTTCCACGACGCCGTTACGGCGAGGATGCCCAGAAGCAAAGCGGGGATAATGGATATTGGGTGCCGTGTCCGATCGACGATGTATTCGATACGGCTCGGCATCGCCGAGTAGGCCGGTTCCCGAGTGAGTTGAGCGAATTGAGCTGGTCTCTTCGGTGTGGGCGCTGAGCGGGCTTGAGGTTGTCCTGTGCAGGATGCTGTTGTGACGAGATAAGTCGAAATCTCGCACACTATTAGCCACGAGCGAGGTCGGTCTTGAATGGCTTGGGGTGGTATTTCTGCTAGAGATTCGACTCAGCTCAGGGCTGGGACTCGCTGGCGGCGCAGGTGGCGACCTTGGCTCGAAGTTGTTCGAGCTCGAACTCGCCACACTCCATGGTCGCTGCCTCCTCCGCTCTATTCTGTCCGGTGAGCGATGGTCTCGTTGGTCATCCATTCTGTCGCTCAGCCTACTTCTACCCATCCCAAATCCTCCCATACTCGCTCTTCGCCGATGCCGAAACGAAGTTCCATTTTGTGGCGGCCGCAAAATTGAGTCAATGCTGTCATGGCCGTGGGCACCCATGGCGTGAGGCGGGAGCGGCGACGGGAAGTTGCCCAGCGCATCGATGAAGGGCGGCAAGTCTTCGCTCGGCGAGCCAGTACCTGAATTGGAGTTGGGCGAGATGGACCGAATGCCTACGATGATGATCGGCACCATTCGACCCTCTCCTTCAGCCGGCTGCCCATTCTCACCCATCACAGGTTCTGCGGGCTCCGACGCCCCAAAACGGAACATGCGAAAGAAGTTCAGAGGTGCACCCGGATTTCCCGAGTCTCCATCACCATCGCCGCCGCCCTGCCGAAGGGCGGATGCTATGCGGCCATTCTGCAGGGCACGAAGGAAGCCGTCGAAGCTGCCATCCTCACCGTTACTGCCCAAATCTCCGAGTCCGCTGCTCCCCGTTAGACTCCTCGCTTCTCGCAACGCGTTGTGATCGTCGCCCATGAGAGTGGCTGCCGTGGCCGCAGCGGCGACGCT
>ANSM01005690.1:0-26154 GCA_000347735.1 Cercospora canescens BHU | reverse complement strand
CCCATGTCGGCCATCGAGCTTGGCCAGACCGATAAAGACCTGCAGGGCTGGCAGCAGAGCGACGTCGAGCACGAGCCGACTTTGGCACGCCGCCCGAGCAATGCCACCATCGACACCATCGATCTGCTGGACCAGCCCGCTCTCACTCCCACGACCCCCATGAGCAGGAGCAGCAGCATCGGCACTCGCGACTCCGACAGCTCGGGCTCGAGTGTGCAGGTGGACTGGCACAAACTCGACAAGACCGAGGAGCAGGAAAAGGAGGATAAGGCGACGCAGGAGGGCGCAGAGGACGACGCGACCGCGTTTCTCCTGGCTCGCCTGGAGCAGGAGAATGCGAAATTCGCAGCAGACCCCAAGGCTTCCGCGAACAAGCCGTTGCGCCGGAAGACGCGTGCCTACAGCCGTCCTCCCAGCATGGCTCAGCTGAAGAAGCTCGTTTCTGCGAGCGATGCTCCTTCAATCCGATATAGCCTTGCATCCGATGCGGGCTCACCTTCCTCTCCACAGGATACACCGCCCATGACGGAGCTCGAATTTTGGGTCGCACTGGTGCAGGACTATCCGAGCACTGCCGCTCGTCTGCCCACGTTGACCACATCAAAGATCAGATCTGGTGTGCCCCCGCCATTGCGAGGCGTGGTGTGGTCGTCCATGGCGGGAGCACGAGATCGTGATTTGGAGGATGCCTACGAGCGGCTTTTGCACGAGAAGAGCTCCTACGAAGGAATCATCAACAAAGACGTCGGTCGCAGCTTTCCCGGAGTCGAACTGTTCCGCGATGCCGATGGCGAAGGCCAAAAGATGCTGGGTCGAGTGCTGAAATGCTTTTCACTCCACGACAAGGACATTGGCTATTGCCAAGGCCTCGGTTTTCTGGTGGGACCGCTGCTCATGAACATGGGCGAGCGGGATGCCTTCTGTGTGCTTGTTCGGTGCGTGTGCCCACCCTTTCGTGCCACTCGTCTGGCTGTGCTGACCTCGTTACAGACTCATGGATCACTTCTCGCTTCGTGCTTCCTTCTTACCATCGCTTTCCGGTTTGCATATGCGCATTTATCAGTTCTCCGCTCTTTTGAAACAACATCACCCCAAGCTCCACGAGCACTTGGCCAAGCATGGCATCGAGCCAGCCTACTTGTCGCAATGGTTCTTGTCGTGCTTTGCCGTCTCATGCCCGCTCAGCATGCTTTTCCGCATCTACGACGTGATATTTGCCGAAGGCGCCAACGAGACCGTGATGAGAGTGGCGCTCGCTTTGATGAGGCGACACGAGGAGAGAATGCTGGCCACTGAAGAGTTTGAAGAGGTCATGAGTCTTTTGCTAGGGCGCGAAATGTGGGACTGCTATGGCGGTGATGCCGACGAGCTGGTAGACGACTTCACTTCTCTCGGCGACATAGTCACCCATGCGCGGCTCGCGGAATTGGAAAAAGAATTCGAGAAACAGTCCGCTGAAGCTGTGGGCCAAAGCGCTGGCTTCCTACCCACTGTACAGGCTGCAGCATCCGGGTTCTTGGGACGGCTGTGGGCTCCAGGGCATACTTCTACTCCCAGCAAGCCCATCACGAATCACACGCACAACGCAAGTACCACCACATTGTCGCCTGAGACGGCCGATAGGGCACCGGCACGCCCTGGCTTTTTCGGCAGACCTGGGTCATTCTTGAGGCGGACTCCCAGCAAACAAGACCTGACAGACGCGCATGACAGCTCTAGCAGTGGCGACAGTGCTTCCACCAACGGCTCAAGCGCGGTCAGTCTGGCTTCCACCATCGTTACCGAACCAGATCCACGCAACGACGTTCGGGAGAGCGTCGCCGACAACATGAGCATGAAATCGAAAGCGGACTCGCTCTACCCGCAAACCTCCTCCATGTTGGTTTCGCAGCAACGTGACTTGCAAGCCCAAATCGAGGACCTCCTCTTGGCCATGGGTGAAATGCAGCGCGAACAAGCACAGCTCGCAGCCATGTTGCAAAAGGAGCGGGAGGACCGAAGCGAAGATCACAAAATCATGAGGCAGATGGTCAACAAACTTCGCAAAGACAAGGACGATCGACGAAGAACAATGCCTCCTCCACCTAAAAAACTATCTCCACTGGAAGTGCCACTGCCTCACAGTCGGCCGCTGAGCGTTGGAGACTGGACTGAAATCCAGATTGAAGGTGTCGAGAGCGCGACGCCCGAGAAGGATGAGATGGAAGAGCTTGTTCAGCAAGCACAAGAGCGACTGCAGACCAATGTCCGATTTTCCGTGGGCTTGGAGACTAAAGCCCATCTGCGAAGCACTCTCTCCCGGACGCGTGAACAATTAGCCGCAGCTGAGGCGCAAGCACAAGACCTTGCCTTGCGGCTCGAAGCATCGCAAAGTGCCATTTCTGCAGTACAGGACGAGAGCGACGACCTGCGAGCGGAGGTGAAAGAGTTGAGGGTCCGGGTTGCTGATGAATTCAAGTCACGGCAGAAACTTGAACACAAGATCGGCGAGCTCAACGCACAAGCGCGATCCATCGAACGAAAGGAACGCATGGTGAGGGCAGAGAGCTTGCAGCAGGTGCCAATGAGCAGCTCGTCCGACCATCGCAGCCGAACTGCCAGCTCCCATAGCGTGCCAGGAGGCTCGTCTACGGGACTGCGGGAATTGAAACTTGGCCGACGCGAATCCAGCTCATCTGTGCAGAGCGTGAGACAATCAATCATGCGCAACACGTCGCCGATCTCTACAGACCTCGTCGCGCCAACTCTGCGAACGGAGCTCGCATCACCGGATGGTTCGACTGGTGTTTCTCCTTCAGAATTGATTTCTCCTGCAACGGACGCGTCTGCTGGCGAACAGCTAGGTGCGCCGCCCGCTCGCCGTGGCTTTTCGAAGCGCACTTCGTCGCTTGCCACACAAGATGTCTTTGCAACGAGGCAGCACGAGGCCGTGCCGGAAGAAGCCCTCCTGGTCGAGCTGGTGAATGCAAAGACAGCCGAGGCTCAAGCATTGCAGGAGCTCGACGAGGTCAAGAAGGCACTGTCGGTCTCGAAGCGGAAGCAAGAGGAAATGATGGCTCGAATGCAAGCGGAGATTGATGCAGCAAAGGCAGAAGCCAAGCTAGCAGCCACCAAAGCTGAAGCCGCGGGGAGAGCTGCCGAGCAGGATACGACGAGCACGTCCACATTGGCTGCCGCCACCCAGATCTTCTCCTTACCCGCTGCGCCCTTTTCGAATCCCCTAGCGAGTGCGGTGTCATCCGGAAAGAACACACCCGCGAGCACAACACCTTCAGATGAGAAATTTGACGAACTCCACGTGGCCAAGAAGGCCGAGGAGAAAGCCGCGCCCACGCCAGGTGGGTGGTTTTGGCAGCGGCGAACAGCATCCAAGAGCTCGAATGTGAGCCCGGCTGCGGAGGAGCCGAAGTGATCTGTTCCGAGGCGCCTTGCCCGATGAACTCTTCTACTTGCAGCTTCGAAGAAATGTAATGTCTTGATGTGGAAACTTTTTGATTTTTGGAGTGCCATAGAACATGGCGTGTGCATAGTAGGCGAGGCAGTCGCTGAACCAACTTCAGTTGGACTGCTAGTGTGTAGCATAGTGTACGACCCCAGACATTCTGTATCGCCAGCTCCTTTTGTGGGTCGTGACTACTCACTCTTCTTCAACAAGCGTCACGACGTTGCCCATCGTGAAAGACATCGTCTGCAAAGCAACATCGACAGCACGAGAACGCGGCCGCGGCCAGGCAGTGGGATACGCTTTTGCTGACGCTAATGATGACGTTGCGGCAGGAATCCAACTTGAAGATACATGTATAAACCAGTCAACTGGACACGAAATAACCAAGTGGCGACGAGGCAGAAACCACACGTAAGAGTACCCTGCAAAGGAAAAACGCAGCAGTGCATACGTCGAAGTGAGCGACAACAACTCTCCTTTTGTGCCCGAAAAAAAGAATCAAGCCTGCGGATGTTGGCCGAATAACCACATGGTTTAGCTGCTGCCGTGTAAGACGAGAATACCACTCCAACACGCAACAGAGTGACCTAGGAAAAGGAACTTCTCAGCAAACGAAATCTCCAAACCAAGTCTACATGGATTCAGCTTCTTCTGGTCACGAGAGTCGATTTTAACAAGGGCACTGGCTGTACGGCACCATGAACCAGCGCTGGAGTATAGAGGCATCGCTACAGCTTGGGTCGTGCTGGCGTGCACGTGTCTGTCTCCTTCCAAGAATAAGAAGAAATGACGATCGCCTGTTCGTGGTTGGCCAGGCGTTCTGAATGCACATATGCTGCAGACGTAAATAGTCACCCCCGAAAGGTTGTGGTCGAGGGGAAAGGCTGTGGTCGAGGGGTAGAATGAACAGGTGGACCAGGTCAGGGGATACGTGGTGTGTTGATGGATGGCGGGACTGACGGGAAAATTGGTGAGAGGTTGCGAAGTGAGTCTTCGCTGGGACGAGACAGCAAGGCCATTGTCATGAGTGAAATGCAATGGATGAAAGAGAGGCCAGTGGTAATTACTGCCTGATAGGCAACACGATCTTTCGAGCTCAGAGGCGATGCACCGACCTCACAACAGCGAGCGACGTGGGCGTCCAACGCTTTCCCCACCTTCTCACTGCCACACGCAAATCATCCCGCTCCGATCCGCACTGATCACCATGCCAAAAGGTCTCTCTAGCATCTTCACATCCGTAATCAAGTCCAAATGCCCTCTCATCAGATTCTGACTCGCCAATCGTATGGTCTCATATCTCCCGGCGGCCTTGTTCGCCGAGGGTCCAACAATCTTCTTACCTGGCGGTGGATTGACCACACTCGCACTCACATTCGCATCGGGAGGCTTTTCAGATAGGACGCGACAGTCCATACTCAATTGACTGAAAGCGTAGACGGGCTTCTCGTCGGGAGAAGAAGCACCGCAAATCAGGCGGCAGCCTTCCAGACGATCGGTGTCCCAGAATCGGACTTTCCCATCGGGACCGCCAGCGATGGCGTACGCATGCTGGACATCCGAATCCTTGGCAGAAGGTTGTGCTCCGAAAAAGGAGACAGTATCATGGACTGCTTTCGTGCCGCTTTCTGCAGCGACTCGACCGAGTAGGCCGTCGCTTCGCTCGTCCTCCATATTCTTGAGTTCGTAGTCCCGGATATTGTTCCGTTCCTCTGCGCCAGGAAATGAAGGTCGAATAACTTCCAGGCATATGCCCTTCTCTGCATCCCAGACGGTGATCTCGCCAGGAGCTGTCCCTCCTGTAACACAAAACCTGTTACGTTTTGAGGATCGCCGGCTAGGGTGTAGTTGCAGGCGAGTGATAGGCGTTGCATTAGGGAAGGTCCATGATCGGAGTCTGCAGTGAAATCGCATGTCCCAGAGGTCAAGCACTCCTAGTGAGGTGCCCACGATCAACCAGTCATGTTTGCGGCCCATGCAAAACGTCGTGGGCTGTCCGTGATGCGGCGGATTCTGTAAATCGAAAATGATAGACATGTACCGGAGGTCAACGGCCAGTATGCGCCCCAGATTTGTGGCAAGGACCAAAGTGCTTGCCGATTCACCTCTGAAGTGCTCCGAGGAGACGGCATACTCCGCTGCAGCGTTGGTTGTAGGGATCTGCCATTCCCTAACAATGCGAAGCTTGCTATAGCGGGTGGACTTGTCTTGGGATTCGTGGACGTCCACCCTCACGACGTGCACTGACCCGTCAGACCCAGCGCAGACGAATGAATGAGTCGCGTCGACGAAGCATAGGCTGGTAATGGTCACGCCGGGCTCGAGCTTGTACGACTGCCGTGAGCGGTAGGTCACGTTTCGTTCAAGTCGTGAAGTATCCCAGACCCTGACCGATCCATCGTCTGACGCAGTCAAGAAGAACACATGATCTGGTGCAATGGCGATATGTGTTACTTTCGCCGTGTGCTCGCCAAGCATCGCCACCAGTCTGCCCCGCGGTCTCCAAGGTCCCACGCTTGGGTGATTTGCATTCATAGGAATCGCGCCGCTGACAGGCTGCACAAAAGGACCAAAGTCTGCCGCATCGATAGGAAAGTTGTCAACATAAACTGCATCGAGTAGCTTCAGGACTGTCGGATCGTTTCCAGTGTAATTGTGGCCTGGTCTTTGACTTGCTGTGCTCTCCAGCGCTTTTCGTCTCTCCGAATGCTCCGGTACAGGCGAGGCACGGCGGCTTGACGAATGCGGCCGATCCAGCTTTCCATGTGCTGTCATGTCGTTCGTTGCCACCGCAGGCTGCGCTTTACCAGTACCGCCCAGAAGGCCAGCCGCATTGCCTTTTTGTCGCAAAGCATGGTCGACATTACCCAGTAGTCCGATTGCCGAATTTGGAGACGAGGAAAGGCTGCCTGACTGATTGTGCTTCAGACCAGACAGGCGCCGCGTGGCTTCAGGTATCGACACAGGAGGCTGTGTTTGTGCATCTGTTCTCAAGTCCTCCACGGAACTGGCCTCCGGTGCTGCAACTTGCTTGCCTTCAGCTTTGGATGCTTCTTCGATAGCTTCGGCGATCGTTCTATTTTGTTTCTCGACTTTTTGCTCATAGGCCGATAGAAGTGTATCAAATATGACGGTCTGCGGCTGGATCTTGAGCTTGGATAAGCTGATGATCTGGTCGTATATTGTGTCTTTCTCATCAGAATCGCCTCGTTTAGCCCGTTGAGCAGACCTCCAAAGATACTCGCGGAAGGCAAGAATTTTCATTTCGTCCTCGCTCCTCATGCCACCGTTGCGGAGCCTTCCCAGCCATTGTTCGTCTTCATCTGTCTTGGGAACTTTTGCCAGTGCCTTTGGACCAAGCTCGGCAACGGATGACTGCGGTGGCATCTGAATTGTCGTGGCATAGGAAAGCTGCTTTGACTCTCTTGCAGTTTTCCAAAATAAACTTTTGTCCACTTTGCCAGCCCACTGCGCAGCAAGATCGAGGACAGTCCTCGGCACCGGCTTCTTCAGAGCGTCCAGCAACTCTGACTCTGAAAGCGTTGCAACAGGTACTTTCAAGTATGGCTGAATCAAAGGTGCGACCAGAATTCGCACATCAGCTAATGACAAGTATGTCGTTGCTGCTGCGACGAAGTGCGAAGCCGCTTCCTTGATCCACATATTTGGGTGCATTTCGAAGCGGGCAACGGTGTCAATGAGCTCCCAAGTCTTTGCGCGTTGCAATAGACCGACCTCTGCCATGGTTGCCAAAGACCTGAGCGCCTGCTCAATGACGAATTCTTGAGGGTCAGTCAAGGCTTGAAGCATGAGTGGCAGCACAAAGTCCTCCACATTGGCGCCGCCAATGTAGACCGCAATGCCGACAATGGTTTTGAAGAAGGCGCACTTCAGCAGCCAGTCTTGGTCGTTCAGGTAGGTATTCAGATGGCTCAGGATAACATCTGCAGATCTAGCTTCACCGAAGAATACGCATAGGCTCGAGACAGATGTCAGGAACGCTCGCCGAACGGCATTGTCGGTGTCTGTCAGAAAGACTTTGGTCTGACCTTCGAACTGATCGAGCAACTCTGTGCGTGCTGTGTCGTACGCGTCTGCACTAGCAACCGTGTCTGCGCCTAGATCATCTCTCTCACTTGAAGGCAGCGAGCCTCCTGCCCTTAGCGCTTGCATGACATCCAGAAACCTCGACGCGGTCTCGGCGAGGCTGGCCAGGCATGCTGCGTATGTCGCTCGCACCAGTGCATTCTGTAGAAAGCCTTTGCTTTTCACGAAGAGCTGCAACCTCGGAAAGATGTACTGCGTGAAAAGGAATGAGTTGACGGGAGAGACTACTTTCACCAACGCCAGGAGCTGGGTCATGGTTCGGAGGGCAGCGACAATGACCATCTCACTGAAATCATCGAGTAGAGGCATCACATACGGCAGGATCCTGTCCAATTTCGCTTCGTCAGGTAAGTGTTCGGCAAAGGCAAGGAGCAGCTCGCACGCTCGCATCTTTGTGGCGGCTCGAGCTGAACTCCGCATCGAGGCTGTTATCACATTTAGTAGAATGAAGGTTCCATTGTCTCCTTCGCCCATGTCAGCCGCGTAGGCAGTGTGCCGGCTGTTTGGAAGATCGACTTGAAGAGGAAAGAGACCACGGAGGTGAGGAGGTCGCGGTGGCGCAAGTTCTGGCAGCGCATTGTCTTCATAGCCCAGCGATACGGAAAGCATTTCGAAGTCTTCGTAGATTTTGTCGACTCGCGCGTCCGCTTCAGCATTGTTGAAATCGTCGGAAGGGAATGGCTTGCGTCCAAAGTCAGGGTTTGTGATTTCTCGCATCAAGGTGTGAAAATGGTTGTAGAAATACAACGGGAACACCTTGCCCTTGTACTCTTCTAGGTAGTCATCTGCATGCCACCGATCGGAGGGATCCAGCTTGATCATGCTTGTGATCATGGCGCGCACATTGTCGTCGTCTATCTTGCCAAGCAAAGATACGGTCGGATCATATTCACCCCGCTTGTATCTGTACATTTGACTGAGAGTGAACGTTGATGACTCGGTGAAAAGCTCGGCCAGGACACAACCAAGACTGAAAACGTCCATGTTCCACTGCACGAGGTCCCCGTCCTGCGGGCGCTGGCCAGGCATGAAGAAGCGCTCTGGCGCAAGATTGCATATACGACGCCCTGAAGTGTCGTAGTAGAATGTGAAATCCGCAGGATTGTCCTCGGGAAGATAGACGGGCTTGAAGGATGAGGCAAAATCTGTCAAGTAAACCCATCCCCACGACGTGACTAGCACGTTTTCCGACTTGATGTCACCATGGTAGACTCCCCGATCGTGGCAGTCTTTGACGGCGCAGAGGAGCTGATACGCGATCCACTTCTTCTCGATGTCCTCCAAGAAGGGGCGAATGCTGACGCGGTCGTACAACGAGGTATGGAGGAATTGCCGCACCAGCACTCCGATAGAGCCAGTCTCTCGAATTCGAGCGTAGGGTAAGACATTGGGAATGTCCCTCAATAGCTTGCGTTCTTGCTTCAGAGCTTTGACGTATTTGGCGAACGAGACTTTGGGGTCGACCTTGTTGCACACCTTCACCACGACCACGCCAGTGTGATGCCGGGCTCGGACAGTGCGGAGAAAGCGCGCCCCGCCTAGCGGCCTCTCAAATGTCAAGTCGGATAATTCCGATGTCTCTATGACACTGGGCCCGGCTGGCAGCGTAATGGATGAGTTTCCTTGTCCCATGCTTTAAGGCTCTCGGACAGCCGTGCGGACGTGAGGGAGTTGTGGTTGTTTCTGAGGGTCACCGCCAGACATGTTGGTTCCCGAGAATGGAGGCAAGACAAACAGATCTCAGAGGATGAGATTGAGGATCTCAGTGGGTTCAGTGTGTTGTCGATGTCTGATGGCGGTCGTGCTCGGCGCCTGATCCGTCCGCGTGTTGCAGCACGCGATGGAGTGACACAGACGTGAGATCTGAGGCCACGACTTTTGGCTATCATAAGCGAGATTGCTTATCGGCCCCTCGATGCATGGCATGTCGTCGCGTGGAAGAATTTCTTGCGAGCCGAGTCAGTACACTACAACACTCACTCATCCTACGAAATTCCTGCGTACTATATATCTTCCCACGACATGGCCACGACCAACGGCGTCACCAATGGCGACCTGCCTGCGCCTCCGCACAAAACCTTCGACACCATTCTCGTGCTCGACTTTGGATCGCAATACACGCATCTCATCACGCGCCGGCTTAGAGAGCTCAATGTCTACTCAGAAATGCTGCCGTGCACGCAAAAGCTGAGCGAGCTCGACTTCAAGCCCAAAGGCATCATTTTGTCCGGCGGACCTTATTCCGTGTACGCGCCGGACGCTCCGCACGTCGACGATGCCATCTTCGATCTGGACGTTCCCATTCTCGGCATCTGCTACGGCCTGCAGGAGCTCGCTTGGCACTTCGGGAAGGGCGTTGCTGCAGGCGAAAAGAGAGAGTATGGCAAGGCCACACTGCAGTTGCAGAAGCACGCAGACAAGAACTCCCACATCGATCAGCTGTTCGAGGGTCTTGAGAATGAGATTGTTTGGATGTCGCACGGCGACAAGGTGTCGAAACTGCCCGACCACTTCCACACCATTGCCAGCACCGCCAATGCTCCATTTGCCGGTATTGCTCACGACACAAAGCACCTCTATGGTATACAATTCCACCCAGAGGTGTCACATACCCCCAAGGGCATCACCTTGATCAAGAATTTCGCTGTTGGAATCTGCAAGGCGCAAACGAATTGGACAATGGGTGCGTTTGTGGATCAAGAGGTCGCCAGAATCAGGAGCCTGGTCGGAGACAAACAGCAGGTCATTGGTGCAGTCAGTGGAGGCGTCGACTCCACCGTGGCCGCCAAGCTGATGCAGACTGCAATCGGTGACCGCTTCCACGCAGTCATGGTCGACAATGGCTGTCTGCGCATGAATGAGGCCAAGGAGGTCGAAGCAACTCTCAAGGAAGGGTTGAAGGTCAACTTGACAGTGATCGATGCCAAAGATCGTTTCCTCGCAAAGCTCTGCGGCGTCTCCGACCCAGAGAGGAAGCGCAAGATTATAGGCAATGAGTTCATTGAGATCTTCCAGGAGGAAGCGAAGAAGATTGCTGCCGCCGCTGAGAACACCGAACGTGCTGGCAAAGTCGAGTGGTTTTTGCAAGGCACTCTGTACCCGGACGTAATCGAATCGATTTCATTCAAGGGACCCAGTGCCACGATCAAGACACACCACAACGTTGGAGGTCTTCCCGAGAAAATGGACCTCAAGCTCATCGAGCCTCTTCGTGAGCTTTTCAAGGACGAGGTCCGCGCCCTTGGCACCGAGCTGGGTATTCCAGAGAACCTCGTGTGGCGACACCCCTTCCCTGGCCCGGGTCTTGCGATTCGCATCATCGGCGAAGTCACACCCGACCGGATCCGTATCGCCCAAGAGGCGGACAAGATTTGGATCGAGGAAATCAGGAAGGCCGGCTTCTATCGTGAAATTTCCCAAGCGTATGCCGCAGTTCTTGGTGTCAAATCCGTAGCTGTGGTCGGTGATCAGAGGTTGCATGGCGAGATTGTCCACTTGAGAGCTGTGCAGACCACAGATTTCATGACAGCCAATGTTTTCACGGGAGCGCCGATGGACTGGTTCGCCAGCGTCAGCGATCGCATTGCCAATGAGGTACAAGGAGTGGCGAGAGTGGTATACGAGACGACCAGTAAACCTCCTGCTACCATTGAGCTGGAGTAGGTAGCGACAAGCACCATGAATATTCGTTCGTGGGTGCAGAGGTGGCGTGTTGATCTGATAGACAAACCTAGCGAGGCGTTTGGGCGATGACACTTTGATGCATTAGAGCAAAGGATACATAGACCGATGGACATGGCTACGATCCTACGATACCCCAGGAATGAAGTCTGATTCGATTTGATGCGTTTGCAAAGATTACGGATAATAAGGCACGGCCTGTAAAAACCCCACCATTTGTGTAGTTGTGCCGTTTCAATGCAGCGACATGAATGCTATATAGACAGGCAGGGGTTCATGCATTGAATCAATCGGCAACGCCCGGCGCTAGCTGATGTTCGCAATGTTGTTTCTTCCACGAAAGAACCAAGGCTGCGCTCTTCAGCTTCAGATGTCCCTGTGCCGTGGTGGTCAAAGTCCACGTACGATTCGACACGTTTTAGAATTCGGTGCACAAAGACTTGCAAACCCGAATACCAGAATGCCTCGTCATACGCCTTGGAACCACAGCACCCTCAATACGCCCGAGAAGATGGTGGTCCTCCCCGATTGCTGCCCGAAGATGTCATCACCAACATGGCAATCATTTGTTGAGACAGTCTCTCATCATGGACACTCTGAACAGTGATGCAGTAGACTCCACCAGTGAAACCGTGCGGGCGTGCTCAGCGGGCGTTCCTGAACATCTAAGCCATTTCTGTGGAGCATGACGACAAATTGTGATGTCACCTACAAGTGAAAGTTCCATGGATTTATACCAGTCTCGTGCTCCTTTCCATTGCTCTGCATTTTCACTCACACGCCACGGAATCAACAAAAGGCTTCTTCTGTTGAACATCGCGCATCCTCCACATCACATCAGAATGTCTTCTCAATCCAACGTTGGCGACCGCCGCGCATACGAGGCTGGCGACCAGGTACACTTTACCCCACCATCCCTCCTAATTTACGAGAAGAACGAATGACTGAATTGAAATGTGCAGAGAAACTACAAAGACTCCGAGCTCCGTGAGGCCGATCGTTACAACGAGGGCAAGGAAAACTCGCACAAGCCAAACGACCCAAAGGACGAGCGTTCTATCGCCAACCGTCTAGCCAACGAGGAAAAGAAGGACAAGCAGGCCGAGGGCGAAAAAGACCAGGAGACATTGGAGAGCAAGAAGGACTCGACGAAGCCTGTGCGTTGACATGAACAACCCTGCTTCTTAAAGAGGTTACTGACAGGACGTTACAACAGGCTATCAACCACGGCAACGAGCCCTCAAAAGGTGCTAAGATCGACCAAGAACTCAAGGAGGAAGAAGAAGCCGAGCTCAAGAAGAAGGGCAATTTCGGTCCATCTTCTGCCAACTAGGCTCTTCATGAGCGTGCTTTGAACACTTTACTACAATTCAGCATTGGCGTAAGGGAAAGGGCATTGGGCCACCGACTTCGTTCGACACCGGCGCTTTACGACTAGATGTGTAGATGACATCATGATTCGAGCAGGAGCATAAGACATGCTTGTTGGCATAAGACATGCCCTCGATGTAATACAAGACATTGGAGTTTTCTTCACAGTTTTGCCATATCCGTCTCTTCCGCCACACATCCTGCATGCCTGTGTCCGGCTAACGTCACAGCACCGCAGTCCCCAATCCATCGCATACTTGGTGGGCCGCGGGCTGCCGCCTTTTTAAGGCTTCCAATAGCTCTCACACAAGATTGAGAAATCTCAGCTGGCCTTTTCGGGTCCACAACAAGACAGGAACACATCCCACCCGGTGAGCTGCACATTCGACCACCTCCGACAGCACCTAGGTTCACAGACCTCATCTCTGGCCTTTCTGAAAAGATACACTCACCCCATCAACCTCCAACAATTCCACAAATTTCCTCGGAATGCAAACCACCGCGAACCACTCCTCGCTATCTCTCCGATGATTCCACCAATCCAAGCCCTGCGTCGCACAATCCGTCGAGAAAACCACACACTCCCAACCCGGCGATCGCAAGATCGGAAATCTGATCTTGTTCGATTCATCTCCAATACTCTTCCTCCTCCTCCTTCCTTCACCACCACCTCCTCCTTGGACCTCCACGTACTCCCATTCGAATTTGCTCAAATCGATTTTGTATGTCCGGACGTCACTCCGCCGCTTTTTGTATAACCTTCTGCGATGTTCCGAAGATGCCCATGCGGACGATGTCGTTGTTGATATGAGGAGCGGACTGGACGGGAAGCCGTGGTCTTCGGGGTATTCTTCTGAAGTGTTCGATGAGGATGAAGATAATGATGCGGTCGATGACAGTAGAGAGTGTTCACTTGGCGAAGTGAAGTGGCGGTCGAGCGTTGCAGTGGAAATGATGTCTTCCCACGAAGCTCCCGTGTGCGTTCCCGTGTCGAAATCTCCCGATGTCGAATTAGCGAGAATGTGTGATGTGCTGTCAGTGACACGGTAGAGGCATTGCGGGTTAGGCGGGGCCGGAATTGTGTGAGTTATTGGCATGATTAGTTGATATGGCTGCGAGGGAAGCGGAAGGAAGGGAGGAGGAGGAGGAGAAAGACGCGCAATTCTCTGCTGATGAGTTCTAGCTGAGGTTTCCAACGGAGTCGACCTACCCAAGCTACTTCTCACGGATCCCCGTCAGAAGTGTCCGGCAGAATCGCCTATTGGATACTTGACATCCGAATACGGTATTCAAGTCACACGACGACGACAAGGCTCATCGTGAGCTCAAAGCTCTATAAGCCCTACGACATTCAAACGAGCGTTATCAAACTTCTGAAACCCGGAGACAACATCGTGATGATCCCCAGCTTGCTCGGCAATGTGGATGCTACCTGGTATCTGGGATCATGTTGTCAATGCTTTAGGAGACCGCTCCGATAAATTCTGGCGCTATGAGTGGCCCCGATAAGGAAGCTTGAGTTTGGAGGAAAGGAGATGCTAGCGGTGTTGGTTCTCACGCGAGACCCCCGTGTTCTAGCTTTGCGGATTCTTTTCCGCATTCTGGGATACCCCAGTCGGAGGACCGGGCAAACCTGGCTGCCAGCCGGCGATGCTCGTGATGCCGATGTCGATCGGCCCGAGTTCAATGTTTCGGATAAACAGTGGGGCTCGTTATTCCAAAAGGACACTGGGGCTGATGTCGAGGATGTCCTGTTCAGATCTCGTCGGAACTGAGTGCTTTTTGTGCTTGCGCTATTTCGATAGAGTTTGTCTCGTTATGTCGGGCTTCTTCGCACTCTTTCGCGCCCTGCCAATACCCCTCCCAGTTGAATTTGACGCACTCGTTCCCCCAGCTCCACCAACCCGCGACAAGATATCTTGCAAAGATTTCTAACACATATCCATCGGCCCCGACCAGCGTCTCGATCATCTCCTTCAGGCACGGTTTCCTTGAATGGAAGTCTGGCACAGCTATCACGACTCTTCGATTGACTTTTCCAGCAGTCGTGGTTGTTCCCGCCTTCTTTCTGGCAATGAGCAAGACCTCATAAGGCTTCTTCCCATTCCACATGCCCTCAATTGGCGTAATTGGTTCTCCACATACTGTAGTTTTCAACCAGATCCACTCTTCAATCAATTCAACATTCCAGTGCTCGAACAGACCGCCTGGGCCAATTACCAGGTTTCGTATGGCGGCCTTATTGGTGATCCAAATTCCCATGTGACCCGAATCCGAAAGTAAGTGTGACAGATTGATATTCAACAACAGATGTGAGATGCCCTCCAATGTCGAAATTGTCGCGTACGAACTTCCCGGAGTCTTATGCGTTCGCTTCACTGAACGATTCGGCCAGGGTGGGTCCATGAGGACGAAATTGAACTTGACCCGTCGTCGATCTGCTACTTCGTAAAAAAGCCGGGTGTTTGAGCAATTTGCCAGAACGATGGTCGCATCTGCCGGGATGCGGAACTTGTAGTCTGTAGACCTGGCAGTATCCAGGTCGTGATGGGATAAAATCATCGTGGATGGACTTCTGCTATGGTTCCATAGGTGAGAGCCAGGCTCGTACTCACCATCTTCAGTACTGTCACCTACTTCGAAGTGGACATCTGGTGCAGTGAGGCATGGGTGAATTATGTTGCTGAGGATATTTCCGTGCAATGAATGTGGAGCAAGATCATGGCGTGTTTTACGCTTGCCGTGAGAAGCTTTGGCTTTGGCCAGAACGAAAGGCCTTGGCTGACACCAAACGTCTTTATGGCAGGAGTTGATCTCGTCCAGAGCCCGTTCGAGCAGAGTGTGGTATTCCTGTTCTAGGGCGGTGTCCGTGGCATTGCTTGAACATTTTCCTGCGGTCGTGGTACTATTGCAAGTTTGAGATGAGAATGGCACCTGCAATGCTGCTACTGATAGCAGATAGTCTGAACACGGCTGTCCTTTTGCGCTCTGTGCTGCTGCGATCGATTGTGGGACATCGATCAAGGTGGTTGTGTTGTCCGCGTTCTGCCACAGAATGCCGGACTTCATGCTCGTGAGCTACCTCTTCCAGCATTACTAGAGATTGCGGTCATGGCAATGTAAGCAATGGCCCCTGCATGCCATGATGCGGTCGTGCTGGCTGGTATGAGACATGGCAGATCTCGTTTCGCACCAATCAATGCGATGTCATTTCCGGCGCGGAAGAACTTGTTGGCGTCGCTTCCGAGAGCAAATGCAGGTGCAGTATCTGATGCGGCTCTTCCGCGCACGCGGCCTCGGTTCAAGGTTTCGGCTTCGAGAATCGTCATTGTCGTCTGCCGCAGTGCCGTCCGGGTATCGCACTTCGCTATTACCAGCGACCTCTCTGTGCACTATCCTCCCTGTCCGTCCCTACTGCTCCTCTACCTCTCTCGTCTCCGCCAAAAGTCCACACCGCGCAAGACCACCTCCCCCGAACTTGCTGACATGACCCGGGCATAAGCAGCGCATTCCAGCCACCGGGAATAGCGTGTGATCCGATGTCGCCAGCACCATCGCCCTGATTGATATCCCGTATCTCGCGAGCACGACGTCGAAGACGACCACCATATCACCTACGCTGATCGATGACCACACTGGCCGCGGGGCAGCATGCCAGCCATGTCACCACGCCATCGACCCACGAACCACATATGATGAAGCCGAATGTGCCAGGAGTGTGCCCGACTGACGAGGAAACGCTGATTCCGAGGCAAGCACCTGAAGGCCAGCGGAAGATCCCAAAACAAAGCTGGGAATATGTCGTACGATCGGGCGTCGCGGGAGGACTGGCAGCATGCGCCGCCAAGACGGTAGTGGCACCCCTCGATCGCGTCAAGATCCTCTTCCAAGCGAACAACCCCCGATTTGAGAAGTACATTGGGTCATGGAGCGGCGCTGCCAAGGCAATTCGGGACATTCACGCTTCCAGCGGGGTTGGAGGGCTTTTCAGGGGGCACTCAGCGACACTCCTACGTATCTTCCCTTATGGCGGAATCAAATTCCTGGCATATGAGCAAGTCCGCGCAGTTGTGATACCTACGAAAGAGCACGAGACGCCACAGCGAAGATTTGCAGCAGGAAGTCTGGCCGGGATATGCTCCGTCTTCTGCACGTATCCGCTGGAAGTGATCCGCGTGCGCCTGGCCTTCGAAACGAAGTCCAGCAAACGCGTCACAGTACGAGAAATATGCAAAAAGATATACCTAGAGCGCCCGCCTGAGCTCGTGCCCACAGATACCGCCACAATGCCGAAGCCGGTGGCAGCGACAGTAGAAGCCACGCAATCCGCGATGCGCACTGCAACGCCCACGAGTGGCCTGAGTAACTTCTTCCGAGGCTTCACGCCCACGCTCTGGGGCATGATTCCCTACGCCGGGGCCTCTTTCCTCACCCACGACGCGGCAGGCGATTTCATGCGAATACCAGCCCTCGCGCCCTATACCGTGCTCCCCCGAAACGAACGATCGCAAAAGCAGCTCGCACCTGGCAAACCGCCGCCTTTACGAGCATGGGCAGAACTCTGCACAGGAGCGTTCGCAGGCTTCGTTAGTCAGACGGTATCCTATCCTCTTGAGGTCATCCGCAGAAGGATGCAAGTGGGAGGTGTGGTGGGTGATGGGCACCGACTTACGATGATCGAAGTCGCGAGGAGCATACAAGCTGACAAGGGCTTCAAAGGCTTTTTTGTGGGGCTGGGAATTGGATATGTCAAAGTGATACCCATGGTCGCGACGAGCTTTTATGTTTACGAAAGGATGAAGACGTACTTTGGCATATGAGAGAGGGGTGGCATCGCAGTTCGTAAAAGGAGGTTTGGTGGTAAGCGATACAAATTATGGGGAAGAAGATCGAAGAGCGTGAAAAATGGTTATCGAGAAGCTTCGAGCGACCAAAGGCTAGTGACAAGCAGCGCTTGTTCTGCGAAGCGGAGATTGGGGAAAGCTACCTTGAGTGCCAGTACAGTACAGCGCACGGCACAGCAGACGAGCGATTTCAACAATATTCATTGATTTTTCCAAACACGGTTCACATGCCAATGACGACTACATTTGCCGGTCTCTCTTCGCTACAGAAATCATCATTCGCAACACGAAAGGCTAGATTGTATACAGCAACCAGCGTCGTGGCCCTACTATGCCACAATCCCAACACTGACTGCTCTCTGATAAGGGGCAAGTCCGTGATCGTAAAGGGTCAATGTCGCCGTCTCGTGACCCACGCGTCGAGCCACGAATGTGAATGTGAGATTGTTCTTGTCATCTTGCGCGTTCATGAGGACGATATTTCCTTCAGTGAGACCTGTAAGATAACGCATGGGCTTGTCAGAAGTGTGACCCCGACGAGAGGGGCAAGATGAGTCCTCGTGTACTTACTAACTGAGTAGCCGTACCAAGCAGATTCTGGTGTACGATGATCGGCCTGCACATGTTCCATGATTAGATCTCTGTTTAGAAAGCCCTGCCATAATCTGTAAGTGTGACTTTACCTCAACAGTGATGGTGAATTGCTCGCCCACGTGGACGGAAGGCGGAATGACGATGCGGGCATCTTCTAACAGACCATCGATGGGAGCTTTGAGCAATGCTGTACCTTTGCCTTCGCCATGTAGCACCTTCAATGACGCCTTCACTCTCTCGTGCACCTGGAGCACAACGTCGACCGACGGACTCTGGCCGATGACGGCTGTGATGGCCCACGCACGAGGATCCGCGGAGAGAATCATGGCAAGGTTGTCTCGGGATTCGGCCTTGGTGTCCCACTTGCCATAGTCTTTGAGCCCGTAGCGGTTCTTCAGCAATCCCCACGCCGAGTCAAAGCGTTGCAAAGGCGTGGGCGGTAGACTGCCGTGCGAATCTGGAAGTGTCGAATAAGCTTCTCGCGGATACGTCCAGATGTATATCATGACCAGAGTTGGCTCGACTGAGGACTTAGTCCTATATTGAAAAGTCCAGGATGTGCAGGGGACGTCTGGTAGTCTGTGTTCGATAGCGCGTAAGTTTGGCAGCAGCATAGTGGTGACTACCGGCGGTTGCAAGGTGCCGATGGAACGGGGTCCCCTCCCAGATCGAGGGCCTTCCGTGGGAAAATTGGTCCTCATTTCAGTCAGCAGCGGAGTCATCCGCCCCTTCTCGTTATTGTCAGGTATCAGAAGAGCGCCGTCGAATCGGCTGACCAGCGGCATCAAGGCACGCACGGGGGCAACGTTGAAGTTCATGTCCATGACACCACCCTGCCTGGAGCGCGCCAGAATGCCAGCTTTCCCACGTTTCTTGGCGTCCTTCAAGAGTTCGATGATGTACGCATCCTGGGCGATGCACCTGTCAGAATAGTCAACAATCCTCATGTCGCCTGTCAAAGGACCACAAGTGCTGAGGACGCACATCAGCACGAATTTACATGCATCGCTAGAATAGAGACACGAACCTGTCCAAAGCAAATGTGCCTGTCGGCTTGTCTATCGTCAAAAACATGTGATTTCCGAAGCTGGAACGTCTGCCCTCCTCAGTGTCCTTCTGATCACATATGAGGCGCACAGTGCCGTCTTTGTTGCGATATTCAGGCATGGCATGGAACGGGTTGTTCGTTTCCTTTCGTTCTCCAATCAAGCGTGTCGTTTGGACAAATCTACGAGCGTCAGTCAGAGCCAGTGCGATCTGAAGCTCGTCATCACAGCCTACCCGTAGGGCTCCATGTGTACCAGTTTGAGCGTAGTGTAGTCAGTGCCCAATGATATGACCGCCTGGGCCAAATAGGCAAGGTCGTAGCAATTGACTGCATATTTTGTCCGATCACCAGCACGTTTCGACACACCGATCTAGCTTGTTATCAGAATTTGATCTCCTAACAACGCATGGGACGTACTCACGAGATCAGACAGGAACAGCTCCATCATCAACGAGGTCTCTGGACCAAGGTACTTGCCGGGTCCTCCGAACATGTTGTATGTCAAACGACGATCGCGAAACAACGCTTTGATCGCACATGCTGGCCAGTCGTCCGCATCGAGCGGCTTGTCCGGATCTGTGTCGGCATCCTGCTGTGGACTCAGCCAGCTCGGGATGAAAGCATTGAAGCGCAGTAGAGCGAGTGGAATGCCATCACGCGTGTAGTACGGCGGCAGATTGGCGTGCACCACATAGATTTCGATCTCGAACGGAAGAGATATCAGCTCGTTGCCCAAATCATCCTCGACTCGTACTGCAGCAGATTCTCGGCCAGTGCCTCCGAATTTCCAGGGCAGACCTCTGTTTCTACCCCCAACGACTGGTGCTTTGAGCCTAAGAGGTGGGAGGGGCTGTTGGGGCAGATTGGTAGTCTCGAAAGTGACAGTTTCCGTGATCTCGCGTCCTTCGCCGAGTATCTTGCATCGAAGACGACGCTGCGTGGCGGTCCTTGGTGTCAAATACTGGATCGTTATGCCGAAATGCGCATTGGCGTGCCCTCGATACGCAATCGGTACCACAATTGTAGGCGGAACCCTTCCAAGTACAAAATGTTCAGTTGGAATTGTCGTGAAGTGACATTTCCGAAGACCGTCAGAGTTCTCGAGCAGCGGCACATCAGTTGGAGGAGATGTAATTGAGAATATTTCCAGGAATGACATGGTGTGCTGAGAAATGTTCACGTCGTGAATGTGTGTGCATCTTGAAATCGTGCCCGCGGATATTTCCAGCAAATGAACGTGATCAAGGATTTCCGATGGGTCTATGTGAGTGGCGTCTGCATCTTGTCGACCGCGTTCCTATCGTGGAAGCATGAAGTCTTGGTAGTGGGGGGAGATGGATCGTCTTTGGACGCGATCCAAAGCCACATGCAACGCCACTTCAGCTGCGAAGACACCGTGCATAGAAGAGTTAACCCATTCCTGGTTATTGAAATTACTGCGAGAACATCAAGCAAAACCAGCACGCAATTCTGCAACTTGTCTCAGATTTGCCAGCGGCACCAAGACGATCTCAGCAATAGTTCCCGCTGTCGTCAGCCGCAGAATATCATCGCTGGTCAATTTCTGGCTAAAGTCGCCGAGGCCAGTCTTCTGCTTCAGCCGTTCAGACAGTAATCGTCCAGCTTCGTGATAAACCATGGCGGTGTCGCGTATCTGTTCGTATTGTGAACGATCTGAAGTCGTGTTGGCAAATTTGCGAGACTCGTTCTTATCCCAGAGTGAATCGAAAGCGTCGAGAGCAATATCGCATCCTGCAGCTGCAGCTTTTTCGAGCGATGCGATGGTCTTGTCGACACCTACTCCAAGCAGGTGGCCTTCTATCTTAACATTCAGATCCTCAAGTTTCGCGAAATCGTGAGAATTATATGCAAGAAATACTGCATTGTCGGCCCCGACAATCATGCTTGCAACATAGAAGTCGCCGTAGACATAAAGGAATTCATCGTAGCCGCCGGTTCGTTGCAACATGGAGGTCGCATCCGAGGAGAGCTGTGGCACATGTCTCATACAGATCGAACCAGTCCGCAGAGACGCGCGCGTGGATAGCTTGGCTGACTACATCCCGTTCAGCTCTGGTCTGGATGAGAGTGAAGATGACGCCCATACATCACCGTTCTCGGAGACTGACTTGGTGTAAGAGCCTTGAGCCGAGCCGCCAACGATTGCGTTCCCAATTGCGCCTCGAAATTTCAGGTCTACGTGTTCTGTAGAGCACTTATTCAGGTTGCTTGAAGCCTGCACGCAATTTCCTCTGGCATCGAGGTCCGCGTGGAAGATGGCATTGTCTTGGAGCTCTGCGAAGGGAGAAGTTGTCTTGAACGTCAAGGTCCTGGAATCGAAGCCGCAGCCCAAGAACATGGTGCGAGTATGCCATGGAACGTGCACTGGAAGGCCATCAGAGGCATTCGGGGACCTCAACATTGAATCTTGCATTTTGTGACATGTCTGTACTGGTGCTTGGAAGCACGAAGGGAGCAAGGAACGCCAAGAAATTGGCTCGTAAAGTGCCGTAAACGACGTATCAGCCTGGCTTTTTCAGCCAGGGAGACAGCTCCGCGTGGCCTCTTACAATCTCCGTGCGGTGGTGCTGTGGCTGGCTGAGACCGACATAGACAGCTCGAGATATAACCGGCGCTGCCGTACACGACCCGCAGCGCATGGCCAAGAGCATTGGCATTCATGCTCACAACGCGCCTCCCGCGCCACGAGGTCTATCGTGAAGGCCTCGATTCTTCGCGTGAGTGCAAGTACAACCTCTGTCGCTGCTCATTTTCGTTGTGCCATTTCAGTCATCACCTTCTGAATCATACATCATGACGAGTATACTAGTTCCGTACGAGAATGCCATGCGTTTGGGCATGGGGTGAATATGCTCTGATCTTTCTTGTGTCCCGGTGATGCTAACAGACTATAGATTCAATACTTACACACATGCACTGTGTATCAACGATGCAGTCCAAAAGCCTGGAGGCGTGAAGGCCACGGAGGATGATCTCAAAGCCAAAGATGACTTTAGTGCCGTCTCGCAGAAAGTCGTACGTTGCAAGTCTACTACGTACGACAAGTGATATAAGCTCATTGCTCAGACATACTCCTCGAAATATGTGGACAAGGTGTCAGACGTCATGAGCTCCTTGAATATCAGCGGTGTGTCGAGGGAATTGGGAGAATCCTCTCACCAAAGCTTACCCAAGTCCAGGCTCTTTGGAGATCAAACTGCAGTCGATCGGTGCCGGCGGACAGGCGAAAGCGAGTATGTCATATCACCAAAACACAACGCATGATCTTCAGTTAATCAAATATAGGTTTCGTATGAGACCTCCATCCCGATGCGAAGCAAAACCGTCCACTGATCAAATATCCTTCAAGGTTGACACGGACAAATTCAAGGACAGCGACCTGAATTGTCTAATTCAAGTGAAAGTAATGAACTCCAAGCTGATCGCGGACGACGTGACTGAATTCACTCCGATCGAAAATGTCGTGCCGAGCCAATTCACGGAGGTTTATGGGGATAGCTTCATCTCTGGATTCATCGAAGGCGGCGAGCTCAATGGACTGATATCGATCAAGCTCAAAGACCGCTCGAAAGCTCGGGACCTTCAAGCAGATCTCAAGATCAACGCTCCATTTGCCGGCGGTGCCATTGACGTGAGTGGTGAAGGGAGCGTGGCAATGCAAAATAATGAATCAAACGTTCAAGGAGAGCGTACGATTAGTGTATCATGGCTGGGAGGTGGTGATATCAAAGGACAGAGTGCCACTGACTGGACGATCGATGCGCTGAAGGATGCTGCATTCAATTTTCCCTCCAGAGTCGCGCAGACTCCGCAGAGGACGTAGTGAGTTAATCGCGGCCAGATGACTCCGAACATATGACTGATTTGCACAGCGCAATAGTCACAAAGTACACGGCTTTGCGAAGCTTCCAGGAGAAGACGGTCCGTGGGACCCCACTCGATTATGAAAATGCCGGAGTGTATACCAGCACGCTTCTCGAAGCATATCTGGAATACAAGGCGATTTTGAAAGACCTACAAATGATGAGCTGGGACCTCGAACACAAGCTGGTCGAGTTGGAGAAGCGGGCCGAGACCAGCGCGCAAGCAAGTTATCAGAAACTTCTGCAAGCTAGCTATGACACGCTCAAGGCAAACCACAAGACCAGACAGGAAAAATTTACTACATTGCAGGCAAAGAAGCCGGCAGACGACGACCACGATGCTCTGGTCAAATTCCAAAGAGAGCTTGCGGCCGAGGAGCGCAGACTTTTAGAGCCTTTAAAGCCGAACGAAGTGAAAGTGTACGAACCCGATCTTTACGGACTGGATCAAGCGCATACCGACTGCCGATTCGAGATGATCAAGATTGTTCGCGAGGTCGATGCAGTCACATTCGATCCTAAAGTCGCCATCGATCCGGACCGAAAGCACGTCTTTCTCAGCCCTGCTATCTTCCGGCTACTTGTGCCGAACGCAGTAACGCCGAAAGCAGTCCAAGTGGCGCCCGAAGGGTCGTGGCGGACCAGTCCGATCAAAACGCAGGACACCCAAAACGTGAGCGCCGAATATACCGAGATCGGGTTCACGACCAGCAAAACAACGCGTACCAACAGCTTGGCGCTGCATCCCGTCTGGCATGGCTCGCGGGTGCAGCTGCTGCACGCACGCACGCGCAGAGTGCTTGATTTCGCGGGAACAGGCAACGTAACATGGCTCTACCATACTTTGTTGCACGGCCACGACAATCAGACCATTACGCTCGAATGTGAGAAGCTACCTGGCCTGAGCGATTCGATGGCCATCAACAGCTGGATGTTGCGAACGAAGAATGGTAGGTAAATTTCGCGTCCCATCATTCGTCTTTACCCACGCTGACGTACGTCCCAAAGGGGCACTCGAGATGAACCATGTGGCTAGTGATGACAAGTTGCTCTCTCGCGTGATCAATCCGCCAGCAGATGTGAAAGCGAACTTGCAGCGCTGGTATATCAGTAAATCTCCGACGGATCCCCTTTGCGTCCGGTGAGTGGGTCATGTTAACAGTTGGTGACGACACGGTGGCTGATCAGATCCTCCCAGCATCACTTCGGCAATTTGGACGAAGTCGGTCCTTCAAGCATATGGTTCTGGGCTGTAAGTCATCGGGTCTCAAGACCCGTGCTTCGAAGCATAGCTGACAGGAATTGCAGGACTGAAATCAGACTCTTGCCATTGCCCGAAGATGAGAGGTTGTGTGATTTCCAGCTGTTGCAAATCGCCTGAGTCGGGCGGAACAGGTCACTAAGCAACAAAGTGCATGCAGCCGGTTTGACGTTATGTGGAATCTGCGGATTGCAGGACACCCTTCTCGCGCTTGACGAGTAGCAAAGCCCAGTATTGGCGTGAGCGCGAACTCACGAGGCCTACAGTGGGGATTTCTAGTAGCAATGATCTGCGAAAGCCCGTGTATGATGGCAATAAGAGATGGAAGCTAGTAAAACTGTGCAAGAACCTGAGGGTAGTTGTCGTCCGGAGGGACGAAAGAGGGAAGAGCGAGCGCAAGGCAGGCACAAAGGGTATACCGAAATGCCAAGACTCAAGCCCACCACCCACCACGCTCAGATAGACTTCATTCCACATAGGTAATACCAGTATTCTCCAAGCTGGGCGTCGAAAAGAGACAAGGTATTATCATGCTCAAGCCTTGATTGCTCTGCTCTGTTGTCTATGGACGGAATCTCAGGCTTGTACAAGGAGCAGGGTGTCCATCAAAAGTGAAGAAATGGACTCACTTCGCCAAGCCATATCTTGACCAAAAATGGCCCGACCGCCCTGGCTTTGATTGCTATGCTTTCTCCTGGAGCAAAAGAATCGATGAAGTGAGAGGGATTCGAACCCTCGAGGCAAAGCCACTGCGGAGAATGCTTAGAGAGGCCTAAACGCAGCTCCATAACCACTCGGACATCACTCCAATTATGGTTGAAAGTATGGTCCGAGAGATCTCCGTTCTGTATTTAATCGCTGTGAGAAAAGCTGAAAACGAAGCGAAGCAGTGGCAGGGTAAAAAACTTGAGTAAGATTCACCCACGTCTTTCAGGAACGCAACAGAGAACATTTCACCCCTGGACCTTGCTCTTAACAGGCAACGCTCGACCGGTTGGACGCTCGTGGCTGTGAAGAGGGTCTGTTAAGACTTTGATGTCTATAGTTCGGCAAACGATGGCATTAGGAAGATGGCCAAAGTGTCTGCCAGCCGTCTGACTTGATCCACGTGCAGCAATGCTGGGGACACAGACCACACGTCAAGGCTGCTTTACAGAATGCAGTGCTTCAGCAAGACTGAGTTGTGACGAGACTAGTCATGCTTTTCGTCATTCGGTTCAGGGTGCAGAGAGTTTCCAACGTTCACGTGCGGGTGCAACGTTGAGAGGCATGTGAGGACATTTTACCTTTACGCAATCCCAGCAGCTCATTGCTGGCTTTCATCAGGGTAGTCATCACGCAAATGGTGTAGGGCGGTACACGACAAGCAGCGACGGGAATAGACGGGAGTGGTGCGACAGTGAGGCTCTTGACCTTCTTCGGCAGGGTTGTGAGGTATACATGGTGGCAGTACAGTGTGCTGCTACTTCCCGCCCTCCTGGACCCTGGTGACGCCAGGGCCGGCTTCCAACATGCAACCTCGTGCGTGGTGCAGGGCGGCAGATCAAAGGTACAACCGTCTTGATGATCTCCCCATATTCGACAGAGAGATTACATACGGACGCAGAGGCTGGTTCAGATGCGACGGGCGTGCACGAAAAGCACAACCACCCGCAAGAGACGAGAGCACCAAAGAGCGGTGACTGGCAGGCTAAGGGAAGCCAGCGTCGACACACATGTCCCGTAGCTGCATGGAGGCTAACTAGTCATGCACTGCCCATTCGACGGGCGCTTCCATGCGGGCGTGCAGCCGTCCATCCATCCATTCTCCTGCTCGCTCGGACCTGATGAGGCAGCGCTACAGGAGTGTTCGTACATATGTGATGCATACCCCGGGCGAGCCGACGTCCGCAGCTGGCCGACAGGGCGCTGTTTCGCAC